>CABHPR010155455.1:13988-79082 GCA_902168415.1 Peromyscus melanophrys | reverse complement strand
GTGTGTGTGTGTGTGTGTGTGTGTGTGTGTGTGTGTGTGTGTATACATCTGTACATCTGTGAGTGTAGGTGCCCAGAGAGGTTAGAAAAGGACATCACATCCTATGAAGCTAGACTCATAAGGTGTTGTGAGACATTAACGTGGGTTTTGGGTACTACACTCTAGAAAAACAGTATACATTCTTTACTGTTGGGCTGTCTCTTGAGCACTAAGGACTCATTTTTATTTTTAAATGGCAGACACAACCTTAAGATCATCTTTCAATAAAGTCATAGATGACCTTCATGACCATCACATCACCTATGACATTATTGAAAGTAAGAAAATGCTTCTAACATCAGTACATGAACTAAAATCATTGTGGCTGGTAAGTTAGAAAGTATAAGAAAGCAAAGTTTACTATAGAAATAAAAACTGATGAAAGAAAGTAATCATGTTTTCTCCATACTAGTAACTGACAATAACTAAAAAAGACAAATGTTAAAGACACGTGGCCTGGCTATTGATTAAAGAACTATTGGCGGGGGTGGGAGATGTGTCTTCCTAGAAAGGAGAAACAGTTATGGATGGACAGGATGGAGAAGAGCACTGGAATAGAGGATTAAATTTGGAGCAGGGGAGAGGGGCAAGAAGAGAATATGAGGAAGGACAGCTAAAATTAAGGGCCATTTGAGAGCTAGTATGGAGACCTAATAGAATACAAGCTTTATAAAATACACACATATATGAAATCAATGTAAATGAAATCCCCAAATAATGGGAGAGACAGCATCCCAAACTGGACATATCTTGTCATCAAACAAAACTTCCAGTACTGAGAATGGGTTATATCTCTTCAAATTGTTGGGCAAAAGGGTCCCATGGGAACTCCCAAAGAACCCAAGCTACGCTTACATGTTCTCCAAAAACTGATAGTAAGGCTCTATGGCTGAAGACAACAAGTGTTCAACACATTAAACACAGAGGAGTTGACCTAGTGCCTGCATAGCGCCTTCCCCTCTGCAGACTAATGGTCATGGTACCAGAAGGTACTCTGTACTCTACCAAAGGAGAAAGGTAAACTCCAATTGGGCTACAACACCTTCAATATACAATGGAAACTTGCCTGTAAGACTTGTTAATACAATTGTGGAACAAAGCTTGTTAAAATAACCAACTGATATTTGATTTGAATTATGGACCATTCCACTAGATGTGACTATACTCAACATCACTTGGGTAACCAAGTACCTAAGACCAGATAGGCCATGCACTTAATGACAAACCAAATACTATTGTCCTACTAAAGGAACACATGAATAAATGACTCCTAAGGATATTCTGCTGTACTTATAGATCAGTACCTCACTTAGCCATTATTGGAGAATCTTCCTCCTGCAGAAGATGTAAATAAATACAGAGACCCAGAGGCAGACAACATGCAGAGAGTGAGAAACCTTGGAACACTCAACCCTAAATGGGATGTCTCCATCAAATTTATCCACTCAGGTGGGGAACAGAGAACTCTGTAAAAGAGGAGACAGAAAGAATGTATGAGCCACAGAGTCTGGAGGTCACCAAGGAAAGAAAGTCTTCTAACACAGCAGAATTGACACATATATGAACTCACAGACACTGAGACAGTATGCACAGGACATGCATGTGAGACAGGTCTGCCCAAGATGGGATCCTAGAGCTGAGAGAGGAAGTCAAATGCCAGCTTTCCTAACCTAAAATTTACCTCCAATTGATAACCATTTGCATGTTTATAGAGAGAGTGGATTTAACTCTCTTATAAAACTGAAGCCTCCTTGCTCCAAACCTTACCCTGAAACTATGTCACAGTCACTCAATAACTGAAACAAACCAACAAACAAAAACAATTAAAAAAAAAAAAAACTTTTAGCCGGGCGTTGGTGGCGCACGTCTTTAATCCCAGCACTCGGGAGGCAGAGCCAGGCGGATCTCTGTGAGTTCGAGGCCAGCCTGGGCTACCAAGTGAGATCCAGGAAAGGCGAAAAAAAACACCGAGAACCAAAAACCAAAAAAAAAAAAAACCAAAAAAAAAAAAAAAAAAAAAACTTTTGGTTTCAAGTGTTTTTTTCCTGAATATCTGAACTAATATTTAACAATTACCAAATAACAAATTTATCTTCACAAAAACAAAAGCCACCTTTAGGAGTGAAACCTTCCATCTGGAATGAAATCACCTTGGTACAATTTTTCTAAGCCTTCCTCATGAGAGATTCTCTCCTACCTCTCATATCTCCAGTAGGCAAGGTAAAATAGTAGAGTCTTGTGGCCTTTTCAGAATTTTTGGTTCAGGAATTTTAAAAATAACATAAAGATCACTGTGTTTCCTAAGCTTTCATACTTTTGAGATACACTTTCCTCTTAGTTTTTTGGAGGGATGTTTAAAGTTAAAATGTTTTGTTTCCGTACCCAAAGCAAAATGATGTAATAAGAGACTCCAGTCAATCAAGAGTGCCTGTGCAGACTGAGGTCACTCATCTGCTCAGTCCTACCTCCATAGACAGCACAGAGAACATGAAGCCCTGGAATGCCTAGAAAACAAGCCTAGGCCCTCTTTTCTTGTGTGTCTCCAAACAACATTGGTATGTTTTGTTTTCTTCTGCTTTGCTTTGTTGTTTTGTCTTCTGGGAACTTGTCATATGATTTTCTGGTGCATCACTAATTTGCATAACTAAAAAGATATTGTGATGGGATGGAAACATGACTCTGGGATTATGACTGCTTGCTGCTCTTTCGACCACCTACCTCAAGTAATTCACAATATTATGGGAAGACCACCAGAGATGACCACTCAGATACACTTTATTACCCAGTTGAAAATCTTTATGCAGCCCACTGGGACCACAGGTGTATCCTAAGTGTACAGAACAAGTCCTGGTGTCAGCAGCTACCTTGTGTGTATGTTGAGGTGGGCGTGGGGCTTAAAACAAACAAGCAGTTTAACAGAAACTAAGATGAACAGTTAGCTGGGACATCTTGATCTTGGCTTCCAAAACAGAGTTTGGTAATTTTCCATAGGATTCTGCATCAAGGAGACTAAATTCCAGTCAAACTTAAAATTTCCTCCGTAAGAATATAAGATGAAGGAACAACTGTATTATCCAGTCACAACTGCCCAGAACACATATTTGGGGATCTAATACCCTCTTCTGATGTCTGTGAGTTCTCACACATACATTCATACCCTAACATGCATACCACCACCACCACCACCACCACACACATATCCTTTTAAAAAAGAAAGATACTTTGATAGAGATAAAGAGTTGAACTTCAAGATGATGACAGCATGAACTTCATGTGGATTCATCCTATCACTAACTTGAAACTTATAATAAAGAAGATGGTAAGTGTAAGGAATGGGTAATGAACCAGAATTTGAGAAGCTGAGGCCCAATTATTACAATGGGAGTTCATGTTGGCACTGTCCATGGGCTTCTTATACATCTCTTCTGAAATGTGAAGGGATGTGCTTGACGGACAAAACAAGGAAAGAACACTCTCCAAATTTGCATAGCACAAAAAATAGTACCTTTAAATACAGACTTCATTTCTACTTTCCAAAGTACCGAAGTTCAAATAGCTAGTGGATTACCTCCTGCATATCTGACACTACTTCATTTACTGTAGGCAGTCTAACAACCATCACATATTTTAGAAATATTGCTAATCTGGGCAAACACTAGAAAATCTTTAAAGCTTAACAAGAGGAAAAACTTTATAGAGTGTGAAAAAATCTTATTGCATTCATATCTTTATTTTTCCCTTGGCGATTTTTATGTTTGAATGACTGCTGTGGGTTTAATAGTGACACGTTCAGTTCACCCAGACTTAGGGAAAGAGTGATTAGAGTTTTAAATAATACACACGATTCTTTATTAGAAAGATTTAAGATAGTCGGGAAATCTAAACTGGAGTTATTTCACTCTCTGTAGGTTCACACACAGCACAGCTCTTTATTAAATATACTTGAGTATAAGCTGCTATGTAAAGAAACACATTTTTTTTAATTTTTGCATTTTTTTCCTGGTTTGGGGCAATGACTAGACACAAAAGTCAACGTTTTAACCTCATAAATAGTCTCATAAAAAATTCCTATCCACTTACAATAGGCAGAGGAAATGAACAGATAAATTCTGTTTTAATTATTTGGTGATGATTTCAGGAGGAGAAGATATCCAATAGGAAATGATCCCTCACTGGAGTTATGAGTGTCAGAGCCGGAGCCCTGACAGCCCTAACAAGCTAGGTCCAGCCAGCCATTTTTTAAGGGGCAGATAAACAAGCAATGATGAAAAGCAGAAAAGGGAGATTTACCCAGTGTGGCTGTATTGGGAAGGAGAAAATGAGATCCAATGTTCACTCCAAAGTCGATTTTCTAGGATGCTACCATGAGGCTTAAGTTTAAACAGCAGGCGAGAGGGTTCTGTAGCTAAAGTTACTCCTCACCCTCCTGACTTGAGACAGAAGACTGGCAGTTTAAAACAAAGGCCTTGTAGGCTTTTGTCTCCCTCTTGCAGGCCGCCTGCTGATGGACTGGCTGGACGAGTTCCAGGCTAGATCAGGACATATCGCAGTGCGCTTACGGGCCAACCACTCCTTCTATCTTTCTTCAAAGGGACCAAACCTAAATTAAGGGAGGAAGGCTCTTCAGAGACATAAAAAATTCCAGCCCCAGAGAAGACACTGGATTTTTAGCTTCCTGAACTCCCCAGCACACCCTACCCCTGTCCCCTCTGCTGGGCAGAGGGTCTTTTTCTCTGTGTGCCAGCTGCATACATGTGTTTCCTCACTCCCAATAAATGCCCTTCTTCAGCTGCTGCTTCTTTTTGCTGCTGTCTGCAGAGCTTTGACTTTTCCCTGCTGCTGTCTTTCAAACTTGAGATTTTCCTACCTTTTAATTCTTCATTAGCTTAGAAAATGAACCTAATCATGACTCTTAGACTGTAGAAAAACAAAATGTCTTTTTTTCTTTTTTATTTTTTTTAATTTTATAATTTAATTTAATTTTACATATCAGCCCCATATTCCCCCTTCCTCCCTCCTCCCACCCCCAGCCCTGCCCCCCAATCCACCCTCCCTTTCCACCTCCTCCAAGGCAAGGTCTCCCCTGGGGAGTCAGTCCAGCCTGGTAGACTCAGCCAAGGCAAGTCCAGTCCTCTCCTCCCTCAACCCGGGCTGAGCAAAGTGTCCCAGCATAGGCCCCAGGTTCCAAACAGCCAGCTCATGCACTAAAGACAGGTCCCAGTCCCACTGCCTGGGGGCCTCCCAAACAGTTCAAGCTACTCAACAGTCTCATTATCCAGAGGGCCTGATCCAGTTGGGGGCTCCTCAGCTACTGATTCATAGTTCATGTGTTTCCACTAGTTTGGCTATTTGTCCCTGTGCTTTTTCAAATCATGGTCTCAACATCTCTTGCTCATACAATCCCTCTTCTTTCTCACCGAAAATGTCAAAAATGAGGAGATAGAAAATTCAATTTTGTTTCTCACACTTCTAAAAGAATAAAGTCTGATGAGGGCCCACTTTCTGGTTAAGGACTTCATGTTCTTGCTGATTTCCTCACATGGAAGAAAGTCTAGTTAGCATTCTAGGTTAATTGTAATTAAGGACATGGATTCCTTCCATGAAACCTCAGCGCTGGAGATCATATCTCCTATCAAAAGCCCTCACCTGAGACCCACAGGAATGGTGCTATCATTCTTACCAGGGCTTTCCAATTATGATGAATGCAGTTTTGCGCGTGGATTCAGTCCACTGAACATGAGTTGCATGGAGATGCTTAAGGTAAAGGACAATCAATAGTAAATAATGCTAAAAGTTAAAACTTGTCTTACCTTTTAGGTACTTCCATATGTCAATAAATTTAGGAATTTCCCTATTCTGTAGAGAATATATAATGTAGTTAAGTGAGAAACAGAAGCAAAGAAAATAAAATTACAAGAAAATAAGAGTTTAGTGTCTAGTGTCCATGGAGATAGGATAAAAAGACAAAGAAAATTATGTAGACTTGAGAAGAAAAAGATGTCCCTCCATCCATGGTATTGTTGCTGGCTCTCAGCAGCTGAGAAGAAGCAAATCCAGCCCAATTAATATTTTTTTGTGAAGGACAATACTATATAGAGATAGTTGTGGTAATATATTGTGTACCTTAATAAACTTGCCTAAGGATCAGTGGACAGAGCCATCCACTAGATTAGACATAGAGGTCAGGCAGTGGTGACACAATCCTTTAATCCTATCATTTGGGAGGCAGAGATCCCTCTGGTTCTCTGTGAGTTCAAGCCCACACTGGACTACATGAGATCAGGCCAGTATACAGAGCCAGGCAGTGGTGGCACACAATTTTAATCCAAGCACTTGAGATCTCATGCCTTTGCTTGGGAAGCACACATGCCTTTAATCCCAGGAAGTAATATGACAGAACAGAGAAAGGTATATAACACATGAGGAAACATGAACTCATTCTCTTTAGGCTGAGGATTTTGTAGAGATAAGAACTAGTGGCTGGCTGTTCTGCTTCTCTGGTCTTTCAGCTTTCACCTGATGTCTGGCTCTGGGTTTTTTTGTTTTTTTTTTTTGTTTTTTTTTTTTTTTCTTTTTTTTTTTAATTAAAAGAGCATCTAAGATTTGAACAACAGATAGTATCCCTTTTATATGTAGATATTTTATGTTAAAGTGATAGTGAATCAAGCTAAAGAATGCATATGGCCCAATGTAGGCCTCCCCATTCCTTTTGCTGATCACCTTTGAAACTGAGACATGATTAGCCACTGAAATACCTTCCTGCTTCCCTGTGATCTTATGTGTCCCTCAGGAACTATCCTGTGATCCCATAAAAAAGATTACAGTTATTTTCCCTAACAATTTTTGGAAAACAATTGCTTCAAATCTCACCAAAATGCTAATGAAATGGGGGGCAAAGCAGGGAATCCTTGGGGCAATGGAGGCTTTCTCACCTCAAATGTGCGGAGCTGGGAGAAATACAATAGCAGACAAAGCAAAGGTCACCATTGGCACCCCAAGGCAGTTGTGTATATATATATATATATATATATACAGGCAGATTTTCTGGAGCAGTAGAAGAATGGATTTTCTAGAGGTTGCATTTAGAAAGGTGTCTCAGAGTATACAGAAGAGCTAAAGAGAAAGGAAGAAGAAAGGCATAGCTCCTGGGTAGCAGGTGCCTATGTCAGAAATGGGCTGCCATTAACCTACTAAAACAGAAATTATTGTGAAATATAGATGAGCTGGTCCACCCATGAGGTATATCACTGCCTCTCACATTCTAGCATATAGCTTCTAGGGAGTATATAAAGAAAGAGAAATACCACTTTCTTAGAGAAGCCTATACCTATGTTCTAGCATGTGTTCCCACATGAATAAAATTTGTGTTGCATATGTCTTTTAACAAACTAATTATAATTTATAGAAGTCATTTGTTCTGCTTGGTATATCTTTTTAAGCCCTATTCTTTTTCTTTTAACTCCATTTTCAAACAATTTAGGTTATTTATTATCATTGTGTATATGATATGTGTGTATAGGGGCATGGACATTCAGTGGCATAAAGGTTGAGATCAGTGGACAATTTTTGGAGTCTTGAGTGCCAAGAGCCATAGCTTCTGAGCCATTTTACTGGCCCCTATTAAAGTATCTTTAGCAAAATCTCAACTTGCTTTATACTGGCTAGTTCTGAAATAATAATAATAATAATAATAATAATAATAATAATAATAATAATATAGCAATAATAATAATAATTTATTATTATCATTAATTTGCATCAAAGCTGTGAACCTTGGTTTAGCCAAAATTAAGGTCCTTCAACCACCAGGAGAATTCCACTGGCTTTTGAGGTTAACAGCTATGTCTTTCCCAGTCCTTCTTGATAGTATTGTAAAGAACACATACATTGTAGGATTTCAGAACAGTAGTTTGAAGGAGGAGAGAAATTGATGTTTGAATCATCTTAAAGAATATGAAAGTTATAGAAAGGCTTAGAAGTCAGTTGCAAAATCTATATTTTGGAGTTGAAGGACAGATGAGAGTATATAACACAAAACACAACAATGAGCTACTAAAAGATGAGCTATTGGGGCTAGAGGAAAATAAAGCCAAATTAGTGGGGGCACATACGTTTTGAGATGGACAAATGCAGGTGGTAGAAACTTCACTGTAATGGCCCAATTTAGAGCATTCTTTTTGTTGCTGCTGTTCCTCAAGGATACACAAGGCAGAGCACTTGCAGACAGGACAGTAGCTCCACAGCAGCATGAGATACAAGACCCATCTCATTTTTTTGCTTGCAGCCTAATCATCATTAGTATTGTTGTAGCAGGAATCTTAGATGGTCTTATTAATAAAATCAAACAGGGGGCCAGTTATTGGGGTGAAATGTTGGATGGTCAGAGAGACAGAACAAGCCACAGCTAACCTCACCTGGCCAACTTCTCAGCTGGTCTTGTTTCCTCAGACTGGAAGCCTCTGTGTCCTCATATCTGAATGACTCTCAGCTGAACTGTGCTTCTCGAAAGCTTGAAAGCTTAACCAGCCAAAATGTTTCTGGTTTCTGGTACTCAAGCCTTATATATCTTTCTGCCTTCAACCACCACTCCCTGGGATTAAAGGCTCACTTTCTGGGATTAAAGGTGTGTGTCACCATGCCTGGCCGTTTCTAATGTGGCCATGAACTCACAGAGATCCAGAGGGATTTCTACCTCTGGAGTGCTAGGATTAAAGGTGTTAGTGCCACCATTTTCTAGCCTTTGAATCTAGTGCCTGTTCTGTCTCTGACCCCAGATAAGTTTATTAGGGTGCACAATATTTTGGGGAACACAATACCACCACATACGGTTGGTTACCAAAGTTGCTACTTTACTGCAGAGTAAGTGCTTTAGACAGAGTATGCTCTTGAGAAAGCAAGCTTTCCTGAAATCATCATATGGGAAATTGTTTTCTCATGTCATGTGGTCACCTAAGAAAGCAAGCATATTATGGGTATTTTTCCCCGGTTTGTTCTTTTTGTTGTTGGTTTTTGTTTTTTTTTTCTGGTTAATCATGAAGAAATAAGAAGTGCATATTAGAAAAGCAACTTAGAACACCTGCTTAGGATGGTCCCACATTGCTTCACTAAACTACAAACCAAAAGCAGCTGGAATGTGATGAGTAGTGATGGACCACCATGATTTTATTAATGCAATTTGAAAGAGCACTAGGACTTCATAAAACTCATGTGGGTGGCATTGAGTGTAGGAAAGAGATGCAGCAAGGAAAGATGGCTTAGAACAATGCTGAAGCATCAAATATAATATAAGGCAGACTCTACTTGTGTGTTTATACTAGAAACAACACTATTGTATAAGATTATTTCCAAAGAAGCAAAATTGAGCATAAGGCTATTTTATAATGCTGTTGAAATGGAGAGAAGAGAATAGATTGTATATTTTTCTGGTTTATGAAAATTTTGCAAGTAAAAACCCAGTTTGCGATTTAAAACACAGGAAAGGCCAGAGATGTGTCAGGTTCCCAAAACACCAAAGACACTCTGACCAAAACTGTTGCATTACTGCTTAACATATAATTTCCACAATGTATTTCATATAAACAATATATATTATGACACAAATAAAATATCACCACAGTTTACTTCAGCACTAATGGCAACTCCAAAGATAGGAACCTGGAGCACACCGCACAGCCTGTGAGTAGCTTAGCAGGCTGGAGGGTGTCCTTTCCAAGTGACTTGGTACAAAAGCCTTTGAGGCAACTTATCTGGTTTCTGTTTCTTCTGGGCTGCTGGTCTGGTCTCAGAGTCTTCTTCGGGTCTTGGCTCATATACGGATCAGAGTACAGAACAGACAATAGATTAGACATAGAGGCCAGACAATGGTGGCACATACGCCTTTAATCCTATCACTTGGGAGACAGAGATCCATCTGGATCTCTGGGAATTCAAGGCCACAATGGGAACAGAGCCAGGCAGTGGTGGCACACACCTTTAATCCCAGCACTTGAAATCTCATATCTTTACTTGGGAAGTACACAAGGCTTTAATCCCAGGAAGTGATGGCACGAAGCAGAAAGGTATATAAGGCATGAGGACCAGGAACTAGAAGCTTTTTAGCAGCAGTTTAGCTGAGATCCATTCAGGTGAGGAATCAAAGGCTTTCAGTCTGAGGAAACAGGATTAGCTGAGGAGTTGGCGAGGTGAGGTTGGGTGTGGCTTGTTCTGTCTCTCTGATCTTTCAGAATTCACCCCAATATCTGGATCTGGGTATTTTATTAATAAGACCTCTTAAGATTCATGTTACAGTAAACTTCGGTGATCTAGCTGTCTTTGTATCATTTCTGTTCCTGAATGTAACCCCTAACCCATATTCCTGTAGGTTATCCAAATAACACTCCTTGGGTCACCAAGTCAGGCTTTATTCATCTGTACATTGATCTGCCATGGGCACCATATCTGGACTGAGTAGACATGTGCATTGTATCTTGAAAGGAAAAGTCTTACCACACAACAGTTACGTGATGGAATATTTCCTGAACTTTTTACAAGACTAATTAACTGATTAAAACATCAGTGATTATAGAGAAGTTGGAATGTTTCAGGTTGGGAGATTAATTCAATAGATCTTGGCTTTCTATTGCCCATTAATAGCTTTTCCTTGCCCACCACTTGTGCTTGACCTAAAATCCTTGTAACTACCAGGTGATATCTTTGGAATACTTTAACTGTCCACTACCTTCTGTCATCCAAAAGGCTAAGGATGTTGCAGACAGCAGCTGAGGCCTATACAGAAATGTCCTCACTTGGGTTTGCCCCACCTCTTTGGCTAATGTATTAGGGAAGTCTCTTGATTTATAATATTCTTTACCACTCTGTGGAACATGGAATATAGGCAACCTTAGTTTGTATTCTTAAGCCATTGCCACACATTTGGTTCCAGAATAAACTATTTTTGTCTTTGAGTTAAGAACTGTATTTTGGTGGCAACAGTACATAGATACTATATGAATGTATATTTTAATAATTTATACTTTGTGAATGTAGTAGAGTTTTACTAACTTTTGGAGTCACATGAAAAACTGAAATTTGGAGCACAGTAAACTTTAGATTATTTGTATTGCTATTTTATATACTACACATAAGCATAGCACACTTCTACTGTAGTGTTATAAGAATATTGCTGGGAATTACATTTCTAACCTGATAAAAATAAAAAAGTTAACATGTGCAGGCTTCTGAAGGATTTGACAGTGAAAGGAATTAGTCTTTATTGCTACAAACTTGAGAACGTTTTATTTTCGTGTTTGTCATAGGCAAAGTTGTAAGCAGTTACAGAAAGATTACAAGTCATCATGTTAGCTTTTGATGTTTATCATGAAGTTTTACCTTTGTTCCCCAGCTCTATGGTGTTCTTTCCAGTTCTA
Source organism: Peromyscus melanophrys (assembly GCA_902168415.1). Classification (NCBI taxonomy): domain Eukaryota; kingdom Metazoa; phylum Chordata; class Mammalia; order Rodentia; family Cricetidae; genus Peromyscus; species Peromyscus melanophrys. The sequence goes on along the minus strand of CABHPR010155455.1, from coordinate 67,638 downwards.
AAATACTACAAAATTTAACTTTGAAGAGAGAAGCTATGTCTCATGTGCTATCTGGCTCACTTGCTACTAGGTGAAGGAACTCTATCCAGCATGGGCATGGCAGACATGGCTCTGGCAGGATTTGCCCTTCTCCTCCTGTCTTGATAAAGCGACAACAACAACTACAACAACAAACCTATTAGATTATATTCCTAAAGCTAGCCACCAAGGTCTATTTCCTTATTTGGCCACTTCCTCCTCCTAAGGCTGAGTACCAAGGTCAAGCTATCAAAGTATTGAAGCCCAGCAAACAAAAGCCCCCTTTAGATCACCTAATTAACATGCCCAATTAAAATTAAATACTTCATCCTAACATCGGGTTTCCCCTTTTATCTTCATAAATTATCATTTACCTGTGTGCTGTGTCTATCTCCTCTCTATCTAGAGATGAAGGAGCTGGCAAATAGGTGTCTTTAGTAACACACACACACACACACACACACACACACACACACACACACATATGCACACACATGTGCATGTGCAAAATTTTTTTAAAATCTTTCAGCTTTCAAAATAAAACATTGAGTGGTAATTTACTAGCAAATTTTAGTTGATTGATGATAAAGAGATGGTAACCAGCTTTTTTAATCTCTACAGAAGAAAGAACCAGATTATGTCAGTTTAAAGTGCAGGTAAGGAGACATCATAGGTAGATGTGACTTTAAAAGAATAAAGGAAAATAAGCTGTACATCAGTATACTCAGAACCATGTATGGTCTCTTCTTAAGGCAAAGTGAGGCCTGTCCTGCCTCACATCATCCTAATCCATCAGGCTTCAAAACATTGATAATGATATCACATTTTACCCTAAGGGTAAAGAATAGGAAATTTGGTTACTTGAAATTTGGCATAGTTCATGCAGAAAACTTCATTCTTGCTGTAGAATCCAAGATGACTTAGAGGTTAAAGATATGCCACTGTGGAAGAAAATGGATAAAAGTTTGCAATGTCTATATAATTCTTCACCATTTTTGCATCAAGATTTAAAATATTTTATGTAACTTAGGCCTTTCCCAAAGAAACTAAGTAGCACAAAACTTGGTTTATTTCTTGTTTGTATAAAATGATATTCAAGAATTAAAGTAAACAAGAGAGGCTGGGACAATGAACAATCCAAGAACAACCTGAGGTCATTAGCATAATCATTGAAGCTACTAATAATATAAAAGCTAATAATATTATCGTGATAATAGTAACAATTAAAACACTATTTTTTTTATTTGTTGTGCTTAGCAGTCTCTCACACAGACATGCATACACATACACACTTTTAAATAATCCTTAAAATTCTATTAGCTGAGTTCCTCCATTGTCTCTAAATCACAGAAAACAATAAGGTGTTCTGTTCAACTTCACTTTAGTTTTAGAATTGAATAAAGGCTCATTTGATTGGCAAGTGCACAATTTTAATAATAATGCAATATGTTTATCTAATTCTAAAACCATTATACCATTCTAAACAGTTCTAAAAAACATAACACTACTGGCAGAGGGATTTTCCTGACAAATGCATTCCTCCATCAAGGTAATAGTGATGCAGAAAGTGTGTGATTGGGACATTTCTTGGTTCAGTTTTGCATGATCCAAGGACCTCAGATGACAGATACTCACAATCATAAGAGATCGAAGACAGTTGCTCCAAGTTTGTTGTCTCATTGCAGAGAAGATTGATGATGATCATGGGACTCTGCAACATGGCAGCAGGCTTTACTCAGCATTATTGCATAAAAGTGAGGGAAAGTGAGCCAATTAGGACAAGTGAGAGAAAATGCTAAAAATGGGGATAGGTATTCCAAACGAGGAATAGCCCTCGAAGTTATACTTCCAGGGATTTTATAAGTTATACAAGTAATGATAGAAACTGGAACCAGGCTTATGTAACTCCTGTTGAGGTAGTTAATTCTCAGAGCCTATATGGGCTAAGCTTGTTGGCATATCTACATGATCTATACATGTCACCTTAACCTAACCAGAGCATTATCCTGTGATATTCATATAGTGTCCACCCATTTTGGGGGTATTTGAAGTCCCTCTCTGTCCTTCTCTGAATTCTTCTTTGATCATGACAGTATGCTGTCACTTGGCCAGCATTAACTAACATACTTTGCAAAAGTACTGTTGCATAAACAAAGCTTTCTTTGATTTCACATTCTGTGAAGAATTTGTGACTTTACCATGGCGGAGAGATAAGTCATTGTAGCCAGCAAGATACAGTTGCAGTCTATTTGCTACCTCATATTTACTTCCTCTTCTATGGAGTAGACAGGGGTTTCCTTCCTGAAGTGAATGCAGACTTGCTTGAAGCCATCCTTACAGTTTAACCTGTTATAGTTAGCTGTATTAGGAGCAAGGATACATGAATAAAGGACAATACTGCTTTACATGTATTCTTCAAAAGCTTACTAGGGCCAAGTGACCTGTGGTAATTGACACAGAGATCTGTTTCTCCTCTCATCCATCAAGTTTGGTTATTTCATACCAACTAGATGACCTCTTATTCATCCTAACCAGAGCTCCAGATTTTGCCATTTTAACTCTGTCTTTCTTTTGACTCCAGCTTCTGTTTTCCCGACAACTGCAGTCTTGCCATGAGTCTTTTACCTTTCCCTTACTACCTACGTAGAGGTAGCTCCTGACTCACTACAAATATTTCTTTAAGGAAGGAAATTAAATTTATAATCCATCGTTATCATTTTATTATTGGTATTTGTTACCAATTAAGTTTAATGAAACTTAGTTATTTAATTACACCTTACACTTTATAATCTTTTAAAGTTTTATGAGAACTGATCAAAAGGAAATTTGTAACTTTTCAATACTCATCAAATCAGTGGCACAGCCAAAGAATGAAATCATTGAGATCAGTTTTATTACTGAGCATTTCCTTTATGTCAAGAATTATGGTAAATGTTTTGTGCGTTCTATGTTAATGTATGTCTTAAGGTAATGTACAGTGAAATCTACATGTAATTGTTATTATTCATCCCCACTACTCTGAATCTCATGTAACTCTCCATCAGGGACACTTCAGTTCTAACTCTTCAGAGTCCTTGCTTTACCTTTTCACTATAGAAAAATAAATATTTCTCTGAATAATAGTTCCACTGTTTGTGGGTTGTTTGCTATAAATTATTTGATGGATATCACTTACTTTGTTTACCTTTCTTAAATAATAAAATATTATATGATAATAAAGGACTTGAAAGATTATCTGCTAAATAGAATTGTGTCATATCTTCATATGAATACATAACATAATTACACTTACACTGTTATCAGGATTTTAGCTAAACTTTAGGAGATACTGACCAGTGGTAGATGAAGAGTACTTCTGGGCAGATATATTTCTTTTCTGAGGTTCTCAACAAAAAGGAGTTTCTCATCTTCTATGACAGTTTCCAAGTTGTTCAATCTAGGAAAAGGGAAAAGGAGTTGAAATCCTCTTAAACTGTTACAGCATTTTAAACTTAATTATTATTGATGAAATCACGGTTAATAGAATCAACATGGGAGAAAATCTAAAGGAAATGCAGCTCTAAGAAAGTACCTCAACATTTTTTATCTTTGTTTTTCTTCTTTGTGCTGGTGTGTGTGTGTGTGTGTGTGTGTGTGTGTGTGTGTGTGTGTGTGTGTATGTGTGCCTGTCTCTGTGTCTCTGTATCTTATGTATGTCTCTGTATATGTATGTATGTATCTGTGTGTATTTGTATGTTTTCCTCTCTTTCACCCTTTCTATCTCCTTCCTTCTGTGTCTGTTTTATTCCCTCCTTCCCTCTCCCCCTCCCTCTGTGCGTATACATGTACAACACAAGTGCTTCAGTTGATTTAGAGGAATTTCCAAAGTCTGGTATAGCTTACTCATGCACTTAAATCATTAGAGATGACATTTCATAAAAATTTTACTTCCATATTTGAGTTAGGAAAGAAAGGACGGCAAGAAAAATGTTCATGTCATTTTACTGCTTTCCTCTTTATAGGTAAAGCAAAAGCATAACTACATGAAATATTGGGCAAGGAAAATAAATTAACAATGTTAATATAGGTTATAAAAGTCTAAAATCAATTGCATCGCAGGTTGAGGCTAGAGGGAGGCAGCAGCTATTTGACTGAACGTAACCTATGGCTGTTTACTTCTTTGTGCAGTGATGTTGCTGAGAGTGTGGTGTTGAATGAAGATGAAGTAATGCTAAGCATAATCCTCTGCTGGATTCCCAATAGGAAAGCATGCCTCAGTCACAAGTAATAAAGTAAACACAGAAACTGCAAAAATCCATCACCAGAGGAAAACAATAATTTAAATGAGTGATAAAAAAGGCACTTCATCTATGCATGATAAGAAACCGCTGAACAAAACAAATTATATGACACACCAGAATGGCTCCCTGCCCAAAGAAATAGCAAACAGCTTTTGATGAGAGAGAAGAGAAAATCACAGAAATTCAGAAATGAAAGAAGAGTCTCCCTCATACAAAAAATACCAATGTTATTTTCCTCAAAACATCCCCCAGAATTCTGTCCTAAGTTTCAGGGGTTGTGTTAAAGTAGCAAAGGGTATTTTTGACAAATAATGTTGAGGTTTTCAGGCTGTGCCTTGTCCTAGGAGTCTCCATTTTATAAACAGCTTTTGACTCCATTTTGAGGATGGAGGATGATGCTGCACCCCAGTCGATATGTGATCCAGAACCTTCCAAGCAGCACAGGCTAAAAAATGACTTATTCCTGGACTCAGAAAAAACAAGACACTATGAATTCATTAGGTCAAAATTGGGACTGAAGTGGTACATGGGCATAGTAAAAACATACAAAAATAATAGAGCCAAGAATTTACCAGACACACTAGACCAATGAAAGGCTATGAATGTCTCTCCTGGACCACATAATGAGATGGTCACTTGACACTGTGATGTTAATGGGCCCCACTGTCCTGTCATCAGACCACCTGGTCTGTGTGTCAAGGACTGACAAAGAACAGCAGCCTGTTCACCATCCTAGACCAGTCCATAAATCTGTCTGTTCCTTCATCTAGGCTAATCTGCATGTTCTTTATCTCTGCAGCTTTTTTTCCCAAATTGTGAGCCTCAGCAGCCTAACTTACAACAGCAGCCAATGCAAGAGTTGATTATCTTATCTACCACAGAGTATCTGTTCCCATCTCCAATAGCTTTCCTGGTTCTCAGGACTTCTGAAAATTCCTGAATTCTGCTGCAAACTCATAACCCTTTGCCAGAACTCTGTAATCTATGTGTAATGTGTGGTCTTACAGTTAATATTAGTGATGCTATCAGACTCAGGGGATGCAGCCTGTGCCACAAGCCAAGTTCGGCCACCAGTCCCCAACAAGTCAATTGAATGAGCCATATTAATAGTGGAAAGCAGAATAAGAAAATTTATTCAATGTGGGCACATCGAGAAAAGAGACAAAGAAATGCAGAAACCCTCCCTGCAAGTCCATCTTCTAAGTCCTAAAGTGATATTAAAGTTTAAACCATGTAGACAACCAAGTGTATGCACATCTAAGTAGTACTAGTCCCTTCCACCTTTAACCCATCATTGTCTGGTGTCCAGTCTCATCTTGTAAGGTGATCTGACAACTTGTTAGAAGTATATGAGATCTTTTTCCAGGAGACAACTTTTTCCTATGGCTGGGGACTTTTCTTTTCCCAGCAGTAGCTTCCTGGGGAAATTCCCATTATTTGGGGCCCACTCTAACAACAGACTAATTGTTTGATTGAGAAACACAAGTGTCCTTTCAGAATAGCTTTATTTCTGTTAGGCCTGTTACTGTAATGAAGATTGGAATAAAAGTGCCAGGTGTTTACTTTGGCCAATCTTTCATGGAAAATGGGCATTTCTGGCAAAAATTCACCATCTTTGTGTTACCGTTTCCTGTGAAGTCCTTGTTATTCAACAAATTCTGACATTGTGATAAGACACAAACATGGACATCTATTCTACTGTCGTGGCATGCTCACTATAATAACTTGGGCGACATTTTGGAAGACAGGACTATAGGAGGCATAATTTGTCATATACCAACTCTCCAGGCAGTTTCTGCCTGTATTAGAGCCATGCTTTCCAGTTATGGTTTCTTTCATGTGAAGCAGAAATACTTGTTTCAAATATGGCTTTGCTTTTTCTATTGAGAATAGTAATCAGTATTAAATATCATGAATTTTTACAGTTTTATATCTAAAATGTTAGAGAAGCAGTTACTTTTATGAAACCCGATGGATAATCATTTTCTGTGCTATAGACTGAGTCAGCGCATGTTCCTAAACAAGACTCCATTCTCACCAATTCCTCAGTTATTAAATGTTAGAACAACATGGGTTTATTATTTTGTTATTTGTTGACTGTCATGTTTAATAATTTTCTCCAAACTGAAACACTCCCTCTTGGAGGGAGAAGGAAGATTCAAGTCTCAGAAAGCTAATGACACCAACAAGGCTCAGAAAATTCCAAGGCTTGTAAGGCTTTCTCCCCAGATTTACAAAAGCCATAAGCAAAACTACTGCTGGGGGAAGAGACTGCAGAGAGTCTACCTGCAGGGTGTTCAAGGAGCTCAAAGGATGCTTGCATAAACTGTCACTCATGCTGAAATAGACCTTCAAGTCATGCACTTGGCTTTGAGTCTCCAAAGCTCCTGTAAATAATCCTTTCTCATGCTCCTATAGTTAAGTCTAATAAGCAGGCGGTTCAAACTACACAACAGTGGGATGAGTTCTTTTGTCTGTCTTTGGTTCCCTGTCTGGGTGAGCAGATATTTGCTGGCATTTCCTCAGCATACACACACACACACACACACACACACACACACATACACATACACCCACGCACCAAATTTTTGTCAATTATAATTAGAAATTCCCTTACTCTAAATTTTTATAATATATATTAGGTTTTAAATATTTGATGATTTATGTGATCACATTTTTTGTAGATGATTTTCAGAAGTAGTCCATCATAATCCTGAGGGCACTTTGTTTGATTTGGAGAGTAAGGTTAATGTTTAGATAGAAAATCATCAGGATAGAGTAAGTTATAAATGGTGGCTGGAGCTGGAGAGATGGCTAGGAGTTAAAAGTACTCTTGATGGAGACCTGGGTTCAGTTCCGACTACCCATATGAAATGGCTAGCAAGTTTCTGCAACCCCAATTCCAGGGCGTCTGATGCCCTCCAGCATCTGTAGACACCAGTATTATGTATGGCATATATTAAAAACTCACACAGATACACATGTGTAAGTAAGAAATAAATTAAAAAAAAAACTTCTCTTGAGGGAGCAGGGTTCACTATAATGAATATCAGTGACCTAGTGAAAGTAAAAACTCTTGGAATATTTTAATTATTTATTAATATGGAAAAATGATAAAAACCTGTAAGGGAAAAAAACCAAAAACAAACACAAACAAAAATCAAGAACCTCCCAGAATTTAAAGTATAGTAAGCAAATAACAAGAAATGAATTAAGAAAGGAGAATTAACCACTCACAAATGAAAAATCAGTTATCTCAAAGAATGTATCACCAGGGATATAAACCACTCTTAGGGGCAGGCTCCATGTCCAGCAATAGCTGGCCAACACAAAATGATCTCTGTGACCTCTTTGGAGGTTCTTTGTCTCATAAAGTTTTGTCACAGCATTCTTTATTTATTTATTTTTTAAAATTTTAGTGGCCCTGTGCATATATATTATGACTTCTAGTTTGTATCAGATTCCCATGTATATGAATTCATGTAACTCCATTTCTCCTTTTTTCCTTCTATTTAACTGTGTGTTTGATCAGATTCTGGTTTGTTTATTTATTTTTGTTTTATGTTTTATTATTATTCTGTAGATGTCTGTTTTCTAAGGAGGTGCTGAAAGGGTGCAGACTCAGATGGGGGAAGGGGGCAGGGGACTATAGGAGTAAGGAGAAGGGAAAACCATAACCAGGATATGCTGTCAGAAAAAAATATTTTCAATGAAAGAAAAAAATGAGTTACATGGATTGCAGAAAAAGAAACACAGGCTAAAGAGCTCAAGAAATGAAATACTCATAGCATTACCAAAATTAAAAGTGTTACATGAAGGAATATTACAATGTCCTTATAATGAGGTACACAAACCCAAAGGTGACTGTGAAAATAGTGAAATGATTATACAATAAGCATAACGTTAAATAAAAATAATTCAACCTGTAGTAAACCCAGAATAACAATAGTAACACCAGTGAACTAGAGAATTGTAGAAAGCTAAGAAGGCTCAGCCTCTTTCTGTGCATGATTCTTAGGTATGGCAACAAAACCTCTTTGTTTGGAGTACTTCAATGCATAAAGACACTGTTTCTGCAAGGACCAGCCACTGTCAGTACTCCCAGGAACCATGCAGATTCGTGCCCTGAAGTAAAAATTTGACTGTCAGGCAGCACATGTCATCTTTTTATTCGGGCTTCAATAAACCAGTAAAGGTTCAGATACTTTGATTAAAGAAAAATAACAACAACAACAATTTGATAAATGAAAAAGGAAAATATTTTAATCATAAGTACAGATGGCATAGCAGAACTAAAGTAAAACCAGTGGTGAGAAATCAGAGGAACTTTGGTAGACTTCAGCACCGACTTGGTGAAGACAGTTAAAGAGTTGCAGACATGGGGAACATTTAAAGAGACTTCCATGCTATTTAAACATTTTTTAAAATATTTTATTATTTTGTTTTAGGTGTATGAGTATTTTTTCTGCTTCTGTGTATGTTTACATGTGTTCCTGCGGCCCATGAGGGTCTGGAAAGGGCATCAGACCCCCTAGATCTGAGGCTGCCATTCCTTGTGGATGGCCATGTTGGTGCTGGGAACTAAATCCAGTTTCTCTGTAAGAGGGTCAGGTGCTCTGAACCACTGAGCTATCTCTTCACCCCTGACTTACATGTTCTTAAATAAGGTCTTAAATTTGAAAAGAAAGGGTTAAATGAATTGTTTTTAGAGATAGTGACAGCTTTCCAACATTGAAAACATACAGCAAAATAATGGATTTTTAGATTTAAAAGATATGCAATACTTATTCATAATACTTAAACATTACTGTAGAAACCATAGAAATGGAAGACTGCAAATAGCTTTTGAAAAAAAAAAGACAGAATTTTTAAAAAGAATTAAAAATCAGCCGGGCGGTGGTGGCACACGCCTTTAATCCCAGCACTCGGGAGGCAGAGCCAGGCGGATCTCTGTGAGTTCGAGGCCAGCCTGGGCTACCAAGTGAGCTCCAGGAAAGGCGCAAAGCTACACAGAGAAACCTTGTCTCGAAAAAAAACAAAACAAAAAAAAAAAAAGAAAAGAAAAGAATTAAAAATCAATAAAGTAGTCAGTTAGCTCAAAAATGAAGAACTTTTGAAATTAAATTTGTTTGTTTTAGTTTATAATGGGGTGTCACTGAGTAATCTACACTGGTGTTTGACTCGTCCTCCTTTCTATCCTCCATAACCTGAGATATAGGCCTCGCTTGCTTGGCACTGGTGTGTAAGCTTATTACTGCAAAGACAAAGAAACTACGTATTTGTCCAAAAATATAAATACAGAATCCTTCATCCATGCTACCTCAAACTCTGTTGTCCATTTCCCGAATGAGTAGAGCTAAACATGACAACATGAATAATAATAAGTTCTTATGCAGATGAACATCTATGTGCAAATAAGTTCATCATGTGTACAGGGCATTGAATGCTTCAGCAAGACTCAGCCACCCAAGAGTATTTCTCTGAAGAAGGGTTGAGGTTGTAACAGGGTCAGCCAGGAAACAGACAGGATTTACAATGTTTTCCTCCAGCATTGCCCAAGGGAAGTAGCCTTTGCCAGCAGGCTGTTGCTGGTGAGCCTACAACTCCACCCAGCAGTGACCACAGGAGAATCAGGAGCCTCAAGAACAGAGGACACAGAAACTGCGCCTTCATAGATACATGCAGTGTGAAGAGGAAATGAAGAGGAAAAAAAAAACAGAGATAAAAATATGTGTTGAATATTTTGCCACCATTTTTATTCAAATTTTGAAAATATCATAAGCTTATGAACTGAACTTGAAGAAAAACTTGCAGAATGCATGGAGGAAGCTCAGTGGGAGGAAGAGTGAGGAAACAGCAGGTAAGTAGATTGATACAGAGTGATCTGCGTTCAGCAGAGAAGGAGTGAACAAAACAGGAAAAACCATTGGTGTTGAATGAAACTGCTGAGAAAATTACATTTATTTCCCTTTGAAAATATGAATAGGTAAATAATCAGTTAATTTTAGGAGAAAAGATCATGGTTATGGGGAAAGAAACAGTTGTCCCAGTACCTATTTCTGGAAAATCTGAAGAAAAGCTGATGAAACCTGTATGAAGTAGGCTGAAGAACGCAAACGGCCCGAATGACGGTGGAGGTGACAGACTTCACTAGACCAAGTAGAAGATGTCTTAGCTGGATTCACGGAGACAAATCCAAAAGAGAAAAAAGAGTTAGAGAAGGGAAGAACTTAAACAGAAACAGACAACAAAATGAATGAAACCAGATAAAAGACACACAGCTATACTATGCGAATGAAGAAATAAACAAAAACTAGAAATAACATGGAGTCCTGATGGGAACTGGGTTATGGAAATAAGGACTAAACTCTTGCTGTTTGCACCCAGGGTCATATTCTGGCTCCCCATTTTGTAGTATTTCTAGAATTAATAGGATGAGAAGCTTGAGAAAAGTAGCAAGGCATCATCACTTGGCACTTCACAATGCATCAGCCAGAAGAGCATTGCGAAGTGCCAAGTGAGGATGCCTTGTGTCTCTGTCTCTCTCTGCCTTATCTTTATCTATATCTATTTCTAAATATATATCTATCACCTGTCATCTGTCTGTCTGTATGTATGTATGATTGGATGGATGAATGTCTGTCTTTCTCTGTGTCTCTATCTGTCTGTCTCTCCCTCTTCTCTCATACACACAGACACACAAAATCATAGTATATCCCTTAGTACTTATAAATGAACAAATCTCCATGGCTAAGAGTATAATAAACTTAACTAATTAAGTATTATCCAAAATTGTGAACTTTGCAATATAGAATTTGTGGGATTTTATGCTGAATATAAGCATTTTAAGCATTGAGTCATGCCAATAAATTCACAAAAGCCTATGATATATCTCTGCACCTATATCATAAGGTATACTGATCTTGGCTTTTTCAAGCTATTCACAAGGACTTTGGGCAAAGAGATACTGACATTACTTCTGAAACATCTTCTGTAAAAGCTGCCGGAATGGAATCATAGGTGGTAGGTTGGAGAGGGGAATGCAAGAAAAATGGCTTCAACATTTATGAACCACCCAGACTTTAAAAGAAAGAAAACCAGAGATTCTCATAGCAATTACACGTGAATACACAGAGCACTCTTGGAAAAGAGCACACATCACTCCTTCAGTGGATCTGAGTTCAATTCCCACTACCCACATTTGGAGGGCTCTCAAATACCTATAACACAAAGGGTAGATCCAAACCTCCCTTCTGGATTCTACAGGCACTTGAGTTTAGTTCTGTGAAAGGCAGCACAGATGGATGGTGCTGTCTCTGTAACCTTTGTAAGGAAGTTTAAACTACACTAAAGGCTCAGAAGAGAACTTTTATCTTTCAGACAGCACAAGCACACTAGTACACACCATGGCTAATGTAACAACTGATGCATGATGGAAAATCAAAACAATTTTCTCACAAGGATTATTGTACCTGCAATTCTTACAATTGTAGGAGATACCAGTTTTTAACAAATTGTTACCACAGAGAGGAAGACACACAGACCATGGACTTCTAAAGTGAATAAACTACTATCCCTGAGTCTATACTGTTTTCATCATCCTTACTAAAGAAATAAAAATCTGCATGTCAAATTAATTTGTGCTATCTTTACCTCACATTGATTAACACAAATAAGTTTTTCTTTACTTGGAGCAGTTGAAAAGGACTAGGACAAAATCATGTGACTTTGTCCCAATACATTTTTTAACTAACCTTTATTTTCTATTTAATAAAAATCTGTTGTGTAGATTTCTAAGAAACAATGTGAACTGAAATTCTCACAATACACCTTGATAAGCCCCTAGCTTAATTTCAAAAGTTGTTCCCAATGACTCAATAAGCATCCTCACAAATATCTTAGCCATATATGACATTTCAGTATGAAAACCCAGAGATGTGTCATCAATCCCTGGAATGAATTCATTTACATAGGAAAACAAATGCAGGTGTCCAAATCATAGATAAGGAAGTGAAGGAAGAATGTATCTGCCAATATTCTCAAAGAATCTCTTTGAGTTTAGTTAATAAAAATAAATTAGGGATTCTTGCATAATAAAACATGTTAAGGAAACAAAAGTAAAATATATTTAATTAACAGATAGATATGTTTTACATTTTATGACATTGTTTACAGAATATGAACACATATAGTAAGAAAAGTCAAACAGCTTAATTTAAGAATTCTAAAAGGCATTACAAACACTGAAAACAGTCTAATTCATATTTTAAGGACTTATTAATTTGTTTTGAATATATTTTCCTTTGCAATAAAAAAACTGTTTTCAAAAGAGTATTTGTGAGGGAGGCACAAAATGAAAGGGTCTTTTCATATACTAATGGGAATTCCAAAATGAGATGTAGCACCCACACCTGCTGTTTCCCCAGCATCTGTGTATGAGGGTGATGCTATTTTTGGTGATTATGTTATCTTTCCATGTGAACACTTAAATGAGCTCTAACTTCAAAGCTCTAGCTGACCCCTACCTTTCTTCTATTCACTTCTACAATCAATAGTATCACAATACTATTCTTAAACATGCCATTTAGAAAATAATTTTAAAATCATGTAAAAATATCAACACCAATGTGTGTAGCTAAAGCTCACAAGTTCTTGCTATAAGTGCAGCTTAGGAAGCACCACTGAAGAGCTTGGCATTGAAATATATGTTATGCTATTTAGCCCACAGTTAGACAGCTATGACTTAATCTCAAGTTGTCAACCCTAAGGCAGCTTTAAGATTTCTATATATTTTATATGTATAATTTTAACTAGATTTATATCTTTTAGATGAAAGCCTCCATTTGCAATACCAGCCTTATAAGCAAAGTGTCAACCTCTATTTGTTCAAAACATAGTTTGGAGGTGCAGTGTGGTGGCACATGCCTTTAATCTCAGCACTTAGGAAGAAGAGATAGATGGATCTTCATGAATCCAAGGCCAGCCTGGTCTACACAGTGAGATTCCACTCAAAACAAACAACAACAAAAGGACGTGGTAACTGATGCAAATGGCTCTTGGGCTCTTCAACAGCTGTTGTCATTTTCCTCCTCTACTTTCAACCTATCATGGATGTGTTATAAATGTCATTTCATCATAGCACATCACATCACATCATTACTATCATCTTTGTAAAATCCAAAGGTTAAAAACTATTACAATATTTTCATTTATAGTCATTGAAGATTCTTACTTGCATTGATTTCTTTTTTTAAACAAAATTCTTTATTGATTTTTTGGGAATTTCATATCATGCACCCCAATCCTTTTCTCCTCCCATTCCCTAGATATCTGGCTCTTACCTCTGCAGCATGCCCACCAAAAAAAAAAAAAAAATCAATTAAAAACAAAACAAAACAAACAAAAAAAAAAAACCACCTCTCTCTCCTTCTTTTCCAACTTCTCTTCATTCATCCTAGTGGCATCAGGACCTGTGGTGTGTCACACAGTTTACCCATTTGTCCAACCAGCCCCACCAACAAAATGTTCATTGCAATGAGTCATTGGTCTGGTTCAAGGCGTCTAGTACACCATCATCACTAGACCCTCACTGAAACTCCCGTTGGATATCCTGCTCTTGTCCCAGTCAAGGGGATCCTGTGGTTATCATTCCTAATGACACAATTAATAAAGAAAGAAGTCAAATTGCATGCCCATACACATAAAATAAGAGGTTGGATAAAAGTCCCAGCAGCTAAGAGTCGATACTGTTCTTGCAAATGACTAGAGTTCTGTTCCCAGCACCCATGTCAGAGAGCTCATAAACAACTTTCTGATTGTGCACTTGTTTTCTAAGTTGAGGTCCAGGATTACAATCTGATGATCTGATGCTCTTTTCTGGCTTCTATGGGTAATGTACTCATGTACAAAAAACAAAATATGGATACACACATATAGACACAAATAAAAATGAAAATAAAAGTAAAAGAATTAGAAGTAAAAGACCTTGAAGGTTACTAGAAAACTCTTAGGTCTGAAAAACACTTTTAACATAGTTGAATAATGCAAAATCACCATGTGAAAACCAGTAACTTTTCTGCATATAAATAATGAACATATTAGTTAAATAATAAGGAAAATAATCTTATTTACAATATAAAAATGTTTGCAAATAAAACCAAACCACAAACATAGAGATCCCTACATGGAAAACATAAAAATACTAAAGAAGAAATTGAAGAATGTATAAGATGAAAAGACCTCCCATGTTCCTTAATCACCAGAATTATGCTTGTGAAAATAGCTATATTGCTGAAAGTGACATAAAGTGATCTAGAGGCTCCAGGGATTCTCCATCTAAATATCATGACATTTTTCAGAGAGCTAGAGAAAAAAAAACCTTAAAACTCATTTGAAAGTAAAAAGAAAAAAATCCCCAAGTATCCAAAGAAACCCAAAGGAAAAAAAAAGTGCATAGTTATATTTCAGGGCCATAGTAACAAAACCAGCAGATGCTGTCATAGAATGGTCAAGAAGAACAATGCAATAGAGCAGAGAAGTCAGAAATACACCCATGCAGTTACAATCATCTGTTTCTACACAGAAGTATGAAAAACTCATGTAAGGAAAATGATAAGCTCCTTAACAAATAATGTTGAAAAAACTGTGTAACTACACATAGAAAGAGAAAACTAGATTAATATTTCTTATGTGAACAAAAATTACTTTAAAGTAGATAAAAATCTTAATATAAGACAGGAAACTTTAAACTAGTAGAAGAAAACATGGGGGAAAATAGCTCAAAGTACTGGCTTGCACAATGACTTTCTGAGTGGTGCTTCAGTAGCTGAGGAAATAACAGCAAAATCTGAAGAATGGAATTGCATCAATTGATAAAACTTCTGCACAATAAAAGAAAGAGAAACCGGAGCCGGGCGGTGGTGGCACACGCCTTTAATCCTAGCACTCGGAGGTAGAGCCAGGAGGATCTCTGTGAGTTCAAGGCCAGCCTGGGCTACACAGAGAAACCCTGTCTCAAAACACCACCCCCCCAAAAAAAACCAGAAACCCAAGTGAAAGAAAACTCTCAGTGTAGGGGCAAAAAAAGCTATTCATCTAACAAAGGAATAATGTCCTAAATATGTGAACAAACCACAATTAAAAGGACAAATAATCAAATCAACAGTTGGGCAAATGAAGATATATTCATCTTTTCCTCATTTACCTACTTCATATGTTTTTGTTGTTTTCTGTTTATTTTTTGAGACAGGATTTAACTATGTAGAACTGGCTGATCTCAAAAGCAGAGGCTACCTTAAACTGAACATCAAAATAACAAATAACTAAATTTACAAAGTGGTACAGAATTAACCAGAATTTTGCTGCATAGTAAGGAACCAGAAGGGAGGAGAGAATATCTCTAGGGAGGGGAAATAGAAAACAGTGCTGTGGAGAGATTTAAAAAAAGAAGCTAGAATAAGACAATTAAGTAGAGAAGGAGATGGAAGAGATGGGTAAAGAGGGAAATATGTGCAAGTAATACTAACACTAAAGGCCATATGAAAACCTCCTACTGAAGAAGCTGCCTGAAATTTATACATAATTGAAAGTAATCTAAATAGAGTTATCCAGAGCCAATGTCCTAACTAGACATGTCAGGTATGTGTTCCATCTCATGGAATAGCACTTAAACCCAATCAAAAAGTGGTTAGTTACTCTCATACCATTTGCAACACTAATTTACAAATATAACCTTTCAGACAAGTCGATGTTGTAGGTCACAGGATTTGTAGTCGGGTGATAAAAAAGATTACCTTTCTCCTGCAGTAGTTAGCAGAGTACCACGAATACTAGTTAGTAGGGGTGAAGCTTCTAGTCATCAGCTCAACTTCTGCATGGTTTAGAACACAGTAAGTGTTGTCTTCAGCAATAGGACCTTATTAGTAACCAATATACTTGACAATAGTCTGTGATTCTGGGGGATTTCCAAGGGACCCCTTTGGCCAATAACTCAGCCAGATGTAACCCACTCCTGGCACTGGAGATTTTATTGGTGGCAGAAGATGTTCATTGCTATTCTCAAAAACAAATCTCAGAAGGGATGACGAACATTCAGAACATTTAAAATAGTCATGTGAAAAACTCCTACTATAGAAGCTTCATAAAGTATACACATATTTATAATCATATATAAAAGTTCAAATGCTGTTACCATATATTGGGGAGGGGTTGTTACTCCTAGGTACCACAGTCTACTGAATATAAAACCTAGTGCCTGAAATGGGTTATTTTCTTTGGAATTGTTAGCTAGTGGTCACATAGATCCCCTCCAAGCATTGCAGGTTACTGCCATTGCTTTTAGGTACCTTCTAGATTTGGGTGGTAAGACGCTGCCGTTAAAGATACCACGTATGTCAGTCATAGAGCAGGAGAAATATCGCTGGTACTAACCTAGAATCTTCACCCTAACTAGCTAACTGTCATAATGTTGGAAAACTCTGTGCATACTTCCAGGAAAGAAAAAATCAAGTTTTACAGAGCTGTGAAACCTAAAATCTTCAATAATGACTGAGCTGGAAATATATGTTCACTGATGCAATAGTAGCACAAATGTTATGGGAAGAAAAAAACAACCACACTATCTGACTGGATTTAAAGGCCACTCCACAAGACAGAAATTCATGGATGGTACAATTTACTGAGCCAAAAGCTTGCGATTGTCTGGGTCACAGGCGTAGCTAAAGTTTTCCTGTGTCCCAGCCTGCTGGTAGTCAGGACAAATCTCTCTCACCTGCCAGTCCCACAGCTGCTTGGACCCAAGTAAACACACAGAGGTTTATATTATTTATGAACTGTATGGCCATTTTCTCAAGCTTATTACTGACTAGCTCTTACACTTGAATTAACCCATAGTTCTTATTTATGTTTAGCCACGTGGCTTGGTACCTTTTCCAAGTTCTGCCTTCATATCTTGCTTGTCATGGTGGCTGGCAGTGTCTCCTGACTTAGCCCTCCTATTCCCAGAATTCTCCTCTCTCTTTGTCCCACCTATACTTCCTGCTTGGTTACTGGCCAAACAGTACTTTATTTATTAACCAATCAGAGCAACACACTCACAGTATACAGATATCCATAGCACATAGGTCCTGGGGAGAACCTAGTACTATTATTCTTCTAAATGGGAATAATACTCAACTACCTCCTAAGTTTTTGTCTTAATACACACATATTAGTGCATCTCTCAACTCTAATTAGAAAATCTTCTTTTTATATGAGATGATGATCAATACAGAGCCCCACAGCATCTACATGTAAAGAATAAGTTGCTGTGGAGTTTCCAGCTCTAAATGGGATGTTTATATCACACCACTTCCCCCTCAAGGATCAGGGATCATTGCAGAAGAGGGATCAGAAATATTGTAAAAATCAGGAGTGGTGGAAGATTGCATTGAAACTGCTTTCTGGACATGAAAGTGGAGATGAACACATTAACTCACAGCAATTGTGTTTGCACATACAAACCTGTACAAGATCAAGTCAGTCACTATCATAGCATGGATGGGAAAGGGGTGTATGAAGTTCCAACCTTAATTTAGGAGCTATGGCAATTAACAGCTGCAAAAGAATAGAGATACAGTTTTCTTCAGGGATGCAGCCTTTGAGAGGCAATCCATGTTCCTGGATGGCTCTGTATCAGTGCATATCCTGAAACTTACAAAGAAAAATTTTAGTGGGAACTTTGTTATAGTTCTGAGAATTAGTCCTTTATCATCATGGTCGGGATCATGGCAACAGGTCGGCAGGCATGGCACTGGAGCAGTAGCTAAGAGCTTACATCCTCAACTACAAATGAAGAAGAAAGAAGAAGGAGGAGAAAGAGAAGAGACAACTGGGAATTGCTTGGGTTTTTATTTTTAAAAGCCCACCCTTGATGACACACCTCCTCAAACAAAGCTACATTCCCTATTTCCCTCACAAACAGTGCCAATAACTAGGGATCAAGTACTCAAATTTAAGAGTGGGAGCACATTCCAATTCAGACCAGCACATGTCATAAAATAGGGTAACAATGGAATAATATAGTCAAATTACATTATATACATAAATTAAAATATTCCAGTTAAATCCGTTATTTATTTATTTATTTATTTATTTATTTATTTATTTATTTATTTATTTACAATTATAGATTGCAAAAGAGGGCTCACAACTGAAATAAGGGCACAGGAGCAATGAACTGTCTCATCATCAGGCATCTTGATCTTAGAATTTTTATCCTCTTCAGCAAAAGGATAAATGGACAATTGCTGGGGATGTCTTTCTGTATGCTGTGAATGTGTTGCTCTGATTGATTGATAAATAAAACACTGATTGGCCAGTAGCCAGACAGGAAGTATAGTATAGGTGGGATAAGCAGAGAGGAGAATTCTGGGAAGTGGAAGGCTGAGTCAAGAAACACTGCCAGCTGCCACTGACATGAGAAGCAAGATGTAAAGATACTGGTAAGCCACGAGCCACGTGGCAAGGTATAGATTTATAGAAATGGGTTAATTTAAGATAGAAGAACTAGATAGTAAGAAGACTGCCATGGCCATCCAGTTTATAAGTAATATAAGTTTCTGTGTGTTTACTTGGGTCTGAGTGGCTGCAGGAGCCAGATGGACACAGGAAAACTCCAACTACAGACAATCAGTAATAATAGTTAAAAATTTCAGAATTCCATTTTAGTAATGGCTAATGGGCAGAACACTGACAACAAAACAGACTTAAATAATACTATGAAGCAAAAAGTCCTAACAGACTTTTATAAAACTCTTCCCCCAACAAAGGGAAGAATGCGTTTCTCTAGACAGTGTTCTCCAATACTCTGGCAGGCCACAGACAGTACAAGCAAATCTAAATGAACAGGTCATGCTAAGTAAGCTTTTTAGTGTGCCCTCTGTGACTCTGCTTTGTTATGAACTCAGTAAAATAATCTGATAACTAAAACTACACATGGAAATTTAATAACACACTCAAGATATTCTATTTCTAAAATAATCAAAAATTAGAAAATACTTTAAAATACAAAGATTAACTTAAAAAAATCATAAAACCCAAGGAATACACTCAGAATTCTTTAGACTGACCAAGTAAGAAGTAAAGAAGAATAAAAATCTAAGTTAGGAGTTAAAAATGTGCTTATCATCACCAATATTACAAAATTAGAAAACAGTTGTTAAGAATGCTGTAGTTGAAGGACTGGGCATGCTGATGCACACTTTTAATTCCAAAACTCTGGAGGTAGAAGCACATGGGTCTCTGTGAGTTCAAGGTCAGCATTTAATCACAGAAAAGTACTGCTGCCAATATCTGGGATAACATTTACGGACCTTGAATACATCCCAAGAAAAAGAAAGGTATGCACTAGACATTACCTAGTACTTGATTTCAATTCCATGAAATTTTCAGAATTAGTGTATCAGTGTCTCCCAGATTAAGAGAAAGTGAGTTAGAGAGCAGGTACCTGTGACACAGGGCATCCTTTTGAGTTGGTAAAATTATAGTTGCTTGGCTATGTAAAAATACTAAAATTCCGACTGACCTTTATACACATCCAAAGGAAATTTTCATAGTATTTAAAGAGTTAGTGCTGTTGTATAGATACATATCTAACTGCAATATTTAGTCTTGGGAAGATGAGTAGCAGTTATAAGATTTCACATTCCAGACTAGACCATCCCACAAACACATCATTCTCACAGCATAGAAGAACCCCTTATTTCTGCTTTTTCTTGGTCGAGTATGACCTTACTAACAGTTGCATATTAATAGTCAGCTTCCTTTGTCTGAATAATGAATTCTTCACAAAACTGATATAAACTAGAACAGTCGTGTAGCAATTCTCATATAAGAAATATAGCACCCGGGCGTTGGTGGCGCACGCCTTTAATCCCAGCACTCGGGAGGCAGAGCCAGGCGGATCTCTGTGAGTTCGAGGCCAGCCTGGGCTACCAAGTGAGCTCCAGGAAAGGTGCAAAGCTACACAGAGAAACCCTGTCTCGAAAAACCAAAAAAAAAAAAAAAAAAAAAAAAAGGAAATATAGCAGATGATGTATGATCCACCAAGGGACAGGGAAAGGAAGTTCAGCAACACTTAACTGAATTCTCCAACTTTGCTTGATGTCTGAACACTTTTCAGAGCTCCCCAGGATCCTCAGCGCTACTTCTCTGAGAAGTTCCTGCAAGTGATACAAGATGCGCTTTGATAATGAAACCCGAGTAACCACCATGGAGGGAACAAATAAAATATGGAGCAAATTGGAAAGGAGCAGGGACCAAGGTTAAGGAATAGTACTTCCCAAACTGTTGACTTGCAGGTGCCTCTGCATGTAGTCCACACTTTAGGATTACTTTCCCCATGGTGTAGCTCACAGAGAAGATTGCTCACTTCTAAGTACTGCTGTATGTGTGTTAATAGAATATCCAAAATACCATTTCCTGAATAAATTAATCAGAACCACGTTTGAAATTATTTTTATGTGATGATTCTATAACCGCATCCCAAACTTACTGGACCAGACAAATGAGGTTTGGTGACTAGATATTCATGTTAATAAAAATCTGAAAAAAATGATGATTATAAATAATTCATGTTGAGCATGAACTTCTAAATTATCTGCTCGAGTGTCCCTGTGCTAGCACAGGACATGTGCTCACATGTGTGCAGTTGCACGCATCTGTGAAGAGACCAGAGGAACATATAAGGTGTCTTGCTGTTTCACTCCATGCCTTGTTGTTTTGGGACAAGGTCAGTCACTGAATCTGTAGCTAGGTGGGCAGCTGGTGAGAACCAGCAATCCCCCTGTCACCACCACAACAGAATTGTGGTTACAGGTGTTAGTGGAGCTTTTTCCCCACGGGTCCTGGAACTCAAGTCCTTGTGCTTTCACAATAAGAGTTTTTACCCTCCGAGCCAACTCTCCAGGCCCTAAGTTACTTTTATATAATTATATTAAATTCATAAACTTTATTACTGTAAAACCTTGCAAATGAATAAAAACATTGCACAGCAAAATTAGCCAGACCCAAAGCCTCTACAGCTTAATGAAATTCTATATAGTTTGAATTGACCTTCAGAATGGAAGTTGTGGGGCTTCACATTAAATTTTACACTTTCACTATCAAATATATTTTATGCACTCATCTACCAACGAAATAAAAAAAATCATAACAGAATAGGACTAGGAACAGTTAGTTTTATATCCTCTATCATAACTCATGTCCATTATCAACATTCAGTTCTTCCTCATCCCTTGTATTTAGCCTTTCTTATTCTCCTTTCTTAATGCTATACTATACTCACATGCATATTTCTTTACATATATGCAGATGTTATCAGCTGCATTCCACATATGAAAGAATGTGCAATTTATTTTTTCTAAGATTATGTGACTTAAGTTAGTACTATGTATTCTAAGTCCATCTGTTTTCTGTAAAATTTTTAATATTTTATGTTTTTAACTAAAATATGATTACATCACTTCCCCTTTCTTTTTTCTCACTATTGTCCCTCTTATGTCTTCTCACCTCAGATAAGAGTAGCTTCTTTATCTTTGGTTATTTTTGTTAGACATAGTCCTATATGCACAAATATATAAATACAAACTGCAGAATCCATTGTTGCTGTTTGTGTGTATGACTGCAGGTCTGATCAGTTCAGATTGGATAACTTATCAGAGAGTTCAACCCTGTCTAATACTAATTTTCCCTTTCTTGACAGTCATTAAGTGCCTATAGTTTTTTGTCTAGAAGTAGAACCCCATAAGGTTCCCCCTTCCATGTTAGCATATCTATTGATATTGTCATTGTTCAGTTGTTGTGTATGCAGCCATTTTGAAGAGAGACAATCTCAAAACAGATTTCTTGGCATTTAGGCTCTTATAATTCTTCTGCTTGCTCTTCAATGATATTCCCTGATACAGACGCAGAAGTTGTTCCACAGGCGTAGCAACTGGGGCTGAGCTCCCAACAATCCATTCATCATTTCATTGTGTCTTGGAGGGACTTGTGTCTGATACTGGGAACTTAGCCAACTATCCAGCGCTAGTGAATTCAGGGATGTTAGGATAGAATCAACTACTATCATTCTTCTAGACCAGCATAATTTCTTAACTACATTCTAAATATTATCCTTATCCATATACCTAAAGGTAAGTGTAAATATCACCTGTCATATATGTCTAGATGTCAAATTTTCTTTATCCATTCATCTGTTGATAGACAACTAGATAGATTATAGTTCTTTGCTATAATGAATAAAGTAGAAATAAATACCATGATGCCAATATCCCTATGATGGAATATGGAATTTGGGGAATATACACAGAAGAGAAATAGCCAGGTCACATGGAAGATTTCATTAATTATCTATTTCATTGTTAATTAATTAATTAATTTATTTATAGATGAACTCTCTCTCTATATATATCCCTGGCTGGCCTAAAACCACTACACAGACCAGGCTGTCCTTGAACTCACAGAGATCCATTCAGTTATGCCTTTTGGAAGTGAGATTATAGGAGTTTGCCACCTTTTTATGAGTTTTATAAATTGTCTGTCACTACCAAGAAAGAGAAAATATGCATAAACCAAACTGAAGTGAAATGACCTAAAATATGTGATTTATAAGCTACAATGTGGTAGAAATCAAATGGTGTATATAAGAACAAAAATAAGTTGGCAGAAATATTCCATATGAATTTATATTTATTAAAGACAGCTTGATATCATCTGACTTCACACTTTTTCAATTATTTCGCTTTTAAATTCTATAGGCATGTAATAACAACTAAGACTTACTCTCAGAAAGCATTGTATAATTTCTTGAATTAGTTTTAAAGTATCTTCAAACCCAAGCACTGATCAAACATTTAGTACTTTTTTTTTTTTTTTTTGGTTTTTCGAAACAGGGTTTCTCTGTGTAGCTTTGCGCCTTTCCTGGAGCTCACTTGGTAGCCCAGGCTGGCCTCGAACTCACAGAGATCCGCCTGCCTCTGCCTCCCGAGTGCTGGGATTAAAGGCGTGTGCCTCCAACGCCTGGCCATTTAGTACTTTTGTAAGTAAAAGTACTAGAGAAGTCTTAAAAAATTAAATAATATTTAATTGTCTTTGTCTGGGACATCATTTCTCCAGTTGAAAACATGAAGCTGTGCTTGTCAGTTGCCTCTACGGAATCCAATAGAGATATGTAGATTAGTAGAGATATGTATTCTGCATTGTACAAAATTTAAAGCTTTTTTTCCATTGCATATTAATTTTTGACTTTCAAAGTTAAGGGAAAACTTATCTCATGCAGGAAAATCAATGTTTTTTTTTCTGCTACATTTTATTGTAAATTTACCAGAATAAAAAAATAAAACAAAACTACGTATTACTACAATGTTTCTGAGAACCAGGAAATCCATACTAATCTTAGGTAGGTCTTCAACAAGATGTTATTAGTTTTGGCTAGGAGTAGCCTTTAATGTGGCAACTAAAGTATAGAAAATCTTACAGACTCAATTTCGCTGGTGTCAAAATTAAGTAAAACCATGAGACCTGACTTCTTGCTTCCTGTTGGCTAATCTCAGGAACTGTCCATGGTTCCCCAGAGTCTCGGATCCCAAAATTCTTCTTTGATTCTTTGTAGTTCTTAGTGGCCTTAGGTCAGACAATGGGAGACATACTACCTTATCCTTTTCTTTATCATATAACAAAGGAAATGAAAAGTCATAAGCCTTCCTTCCATTCAAGGAGAAAGGTGTTAACATCATGATATGGGGAACCATGGGCTCACCTTGGAGGGCACTTACTACATAGTCTGGAGGACAAGAACTTTCCTTACCTTCACCGTTTTACCTGCATTTCTTTCTGTCCGTCACCATCTCATCATGTTTGTGACTGTGTTTTGGTGTTGGCACAATATAGAAGATAGTTTGAAAAAAATGAAAGTGCAGACTTAATTTAGAGCCTACTTGTTTTGCTCAGACCACCATTAAGTCTACAAAAAAAGCTAAGATATCTTTAACATTGCTACGTGTTTATTTTTTGATAAGATGCAGATTGAATAATACCTTACACACATGATCAATGACTTTCCTTAGGTGCAGATTGGATGTCACATTACATATATGACCAATGACTTTCCTTAATCTAATTTTTTTTTCTCTTTCCATTACACTGGCAGGCTATATTTTTTCCTCTTTCCATCACACAGGCAGGCTACAGGTTGAAAATCATGGTCATTCAATTTCAAATTCGAACATGACCCTGAAAGTTCACCGGGGCAAATGTAAAAAGTAAGGAGATAGAGAAAGCAGATGTAAGATTCCTAAGTCAGTTCACATAAATCTTCACTATATAGTTGATTTGGTTTATATTACTTTCCATCAGGTTTGAAAATACTCAATGGTAAAACTTTAGATAGATGCTTATTGTTAGAAATAAACATCATTGATTTTGCATCTTGTTTCCATGTGTACTTATCAAACTTAGGTTTTAGAAGGAAAGGTAAGAGATTTCCTAGATTTAGTTTTATATAAATGGGCTTTCCTCTAGCAGTTAAATAGTAATGAATCAACTTAAATGTTTCAATTTTCTTCCATAATCAACATTATTAATTTCTGGATCTTGAATTAATTACTAAGAATGTTCATTCCCCATAGGTGGCAGCATAAACTTCAATAGAATGGTTATTTCTGGCAAAATTAGTTCAGATCTTCTATAATAGTGGCAAAAGTACTATTTTTAGAATTCTCTGACTTCATTGAGCAATCTTTTGAATTTATTTAAAATGTGTGCAACAGGAAAGGTTTGAATAATTTATTTTGTTAAAGGAATATGATTATAATTTTACATCATTTTTGACAGCCTTATTATTTAAAATGAATAAATGAAAATAAAAAGGCTAAGATTAAAAATGAAAATTGGTGGTTGTTTCCAGTGGTATTAACATGATCAAGGAGTTACTGTCAGTGTAGACAACATATGGGGATATTTCTTACTCATCTTTTATTGTATACTGAATTTTCCTTTTGCAAATGTACAAGTATGTGTGCAAGCAAAATTGTATATGATACTATATATTTTGTTGTCAAATTGAATTGATTCCTCAATTAACAGATTTTTAAATTTTATTCATTTCTTTGAATTAACAAAGTAGGGAAAAGAATGCAGTGGATTCAAGGAATTGTAAACGGCGTTTTGATGTTCCCTTGGATACACTGGAGTTTAAATCCTACTGACATAAATCCCAAAAGATAGGGAAGCTAGACATAAAAAAAAATTTGGTTAACCTCTTCTGAAAACTGAAAGTTGATGGTAAAATTCTAAAACAGGTTGTACATTAGATATCAATGAACATTTCAGACTTTCTTGATAGGACAAGAATGTGAGAATGCAATTCTTGTATGTACTGCACACAGAGAGATGTTCAGATCATAAAATGGTGAAAGACCACACCATAAGCAATCTAATGTTAATCTATTAAAATTACATTTAAGTGTTAATTTATTAAAATTACATTTTATTTCAGAGTATTTACATTAATTTGTTTGTTTGCAGGTTTTCTTCTATCCTTTGTGTGAATCTAGCTTTGAAAGATCTTCTTTATTTTTTTAAAAAAATAGCATGCATCAGAATAAATATATTAGAGTTTAATACCAAAGATGTGTGATACATGTCCTTACTTTCAGGTCTGCTCCTTTTAGGCTTCAAAGACATGGTGCCAGTTGTAACTTCAAATTGCTGCCTTTCAAAACTTTTCTCCTAGGATATTTTCCCAAAGAAGGATGGATATTGTTGACAAGGAATTAAATGTAATAATCAGGCAATTAACCAAGGGTGTTTGCTGCACTATATAAAGAGACAAATTAAGACGACCATAGCAGCTAGAAGCCATCTGTTAACCAATGTCAAGTTGATGATAAAGAAAATTGAGTTCCCTTGGCAGTTGGTTTTTCTCCAGCTGCATGCAGCTATAAAAGAGCCATCAAAGACAAATCTGCATTTGTTGTTAATTCAGGAATGCAGTAGGAAGACATTGAGAAGCCTCTAGTGAAAACTGAAAGTTGATGGTAAAATTCTGAAAAGGTTGTATATTGGGCATCCGTGAGCATTGCAGACTTTCTGGAGAGGGCTAGAGGTGACAGTGCAATTCTGGTATGTGCCTGAACTCACTAAAATCCTTATATCATGGCATGGTGAATGAAAAATTTCTGAAGCAATCAAGCCTACAAACGTTAGTCTGTATTATTTTTGGTTATTTTATATGTGTTAGTGTTTTTGTTTGTATACAACTATACCATACATGGGCTTGGTTCCCCCAAGACCAGAAGGGTGCATCAGATCTCCTGGAACTAGAGTTAAAAAGATTGTAAACCACATGATATTTGGTGCTGAACTGACCCAGATCCCCTGAAAGAGCAGCAAGTGCTCTGAACTAGTGAGCCATCTCCCTAGGCCCTCATCAAATTTTTATGTTATCATATGAAATAGTGATTTTATGATAATTTTATCCATGTATGTCATTATACATTGTTTTTACTCATCTCCCCCACTAATGATTTACATGTGTGACACTGAGATCTCACTAGACATAAACACAAATTATTCACATCTATTCCACAGTCTCTCTCTCTCTCTCTCTCTCTCTCTCTCTCTCTCTCTCTCTCTCTCTCTCTCTCTCCCTCACACACACACACACACACACACACACACACACACACACACACACACCAGGAAGTATTTGTGCTGAAGCTTGATTCTGGTGCCATCTTCTTTGCCTTTACCTATAAAGGAATATAGTATGTTCAGCCTTTAATGTCATCAGCCACTCAGATCGAGGGTTACCATAGATTTAAGACAACATATTAACTATCTGCTCTGAGAACAGTGCTTTGTCATGGAGCATGCAATGATTTTTGCTTTTATTTTTTTAAAATATCATTTTTATTTGCCAAAAGAGTCTTGCAAATAGAGGCTAGCCCATTTTACATTAAAGTTTACAATAGAAACTTGGATCAAATTACTGACAAATAAAAGCAGAGATCATAGATAAGAACAACAAATACAGCTTTATTTACCAGTGTGACTGTGTACAGTACAGATTGTGGGGCATAAAAAAAATCACAATTCATACTGTAGGATCAAGGTACAATATCAACAGCATACTCCAGTTCTCTAAGGATAAACAACATCAATAGCATACTCCAGTTCTCTAAGGATAAGACTAAAATAAAGTTTCCTGCACCTTCTCAAAATGAAAACCTATTGAAAAACTAAAATGTAGAAACTGAAAAAATGAGCAAGAGTCAAAATGATCATCTGCATACTTTAAGGGGTCAATGTTTCTACAGTAAAGTTATTGACACAAATAGAAAAATATGGGGAAATGGAATCATTAAAAAATATTGCTAAGTTTATTTGGGGCCTAAGATAAAACAACAAATATTCAAAATATAGACAGTTATGTTAGCTATGGAGTTTTGAAATGTTATTTTTAAGGATAAATTATTTTAATGTACATAAAAATATTTTAAATGTTCTTCAATGGAAATAATTTTTATAACATGGTAAGAACTACTAAAGACATATCACTGTGACAAAATATATTTTAAAAACATTTTCTCTTTGTAGATAATAAGCTTATTATTTATAGAAATAACAAAGCAAGAAGTGTCTGACATTCTGTATAGAAAATTTTCAGCATCTAAGAGAGCAGAGTAGAAAAGTTGTTAGATCTTTTCTGGTTTTAGCACACCAAATGCTAAGAAACTATTGAGTCCAGTGTTTTCTTTATTAAATGAAAGTATACTTGCTATATGTCTTGTCCTGTCTCTATTATTGTCTGTGAACCTCAACAAAAATTGAAAAAAAAAAAGGTGCTGCTGTCTTGTTCTACAAACAGGTTTCTTATAATCAGATGACTTCAATTGTTCCTATATTTAACCTTCCTTTTGTTTGTTTTAATTTTTTTATTTATTCTTTGAAAATTTTATACAATGTATTTTAACCATAATTGCCTCCTCCCACAGCTCCTCCTAGATCTATGCCTTTTCCTTACCTACCAAATTTTGTTTGCTCTTTTATTCTTTTCAAATCCATTAAGTCCAAAAGCATTGCACGTATACTATCTACATACAGCCTTCCATTGGAGCACAGTCAACTTACCAGTTTGACTTACACTTATCAATTGCTAATAGCTCACTGGCTAGAGTTAGAACTATGTGCTGTTTCCCCCCATTTCTATGCTGGCATTTGGTGTAGCTGAGTTTGCATAGGTTTTGTAAATGCTGTTAAAATTGCTATAAGTTCATATGTCTGCTACTCAAATTTGTCCAGAAGACACCACTTCCTTTAACCATCAGTCATCTCTCGCTCTTAGAATCTTTCTGTCCCTTCTCCTGTAGAGGATGTGGTGTGATATAGATGCCCCATTGATGGCAGAACATTGATAGTATCTTATTCTTTGAAGCTAAAACAGTTGTGGATTTCTGTGTTAATCAACTTCTACTGCAAATAGCTTCTCAGATGAAGTTTGAAAGATGCAATAATCTATGGGTATGAATGTAAGTCATTTAGAGATGGTTTGATGTTATGTCCATCTAACAAATTATAGTAGCAGATTCTCTCCTAGTAGCTATGACCTGTCTAGTCACAGGTACTTAGACTGATAATGGGTTTCATCTTTTGAAGTGAGACTTAAACCTCATCAGAAAGTGGTTGTTACTTCTGTGATATTATTTGTCACTATTGCACTAGGGACGTGTCTTGCCATGCCTGTCATTGTAGTAAACAGGGTTCACAGCTGTGTAAAACTGATGGTTGCTTTCTCCTCCTGTAATGTGCATAGTACCTTTAAGCACTATACAAGCTAACCTATAGGGATTAAGTTTCCTGCATAATTCCATATGTGTTAGGAAAAAAGCCCAGGTTTTAAATTTAGAACTCTGATAATTATAGAGCATGACAAAATGATTCACCTTGCTCTCATATGAAGTCTAAACCTCTTTACTTTTTTGGTTAAGAAACTCACATGATCGCCTTTTATTTACTGGATACACTAATGCATGTGAACTTCATCCAAGGGAAAGACAGCATCATAGTCAATTGTCTCCTTGCTGGTGTGCCTCGCCCTACTCACAGGGACACCCCAGCACCAGAACCTCCTCGGTAACTTCATATCTTAGAAAGATGGAGCTACTGTGTGTCATAGGGCAAGGCAGTTGGGTACAGACCACAGAATTATAAATTCTGAAATTAACATATTGAGAATCCACACAAACAACCTAATTCATAAGAATTTGCCTGAGATGCAGTTCTCTACCTTTGCATATAAGGACCACAATTCCTATAATATATATCTTCATATAAGGTATAAATATCTATTTTTCTCATCTGGCACTGATTGCCTATAGGTCTTCATTTAGGGGCGTGGCCATGTGAGACTTCCTGCCATCCATATTGGCATGTCAACTGGCATTATTATGTAGGCTTTGTTTATGCAACCATATTGTTCAGATTTCTTTCTTTTCTTTTTTTTTTTTTTTTGGTTTTTTTGAGACAGGGTTTCTCTGTGTAGCTTTGCGCCTTTCCTGGAACTTGCTTTGGAGACCAGGCTGGCCTCGTCCTAACTAACAGAGATCCTCCTGCCTCTGCCTCCCAAGTGCTGGGATTAAAGGCGTGTGCCACCACCAGCCGGCCTTGTTCAGGTTTCAATCACACATCTTCCCTTTCAGCTAGAAGATATGCTGTAGTTTTATGGCTCTTATGATCTTTCAGCCTGCTCATCTACAAAATTGCCTGAGATATAGGCATATGGGTTGCATTGTAGATATAGAAATTGTTAAGTATATAGGCTTTTTGAAATTAGAGTCAATTATTTCAGAAAAATAAATTTTAAGAGATATTAAAATTTTAGAAATGACCAGTGTTGGGCTAGGTATAAAGCTCAGTGGTTCAACACTCACCTAAGTTCTTCAAATCTTTCAGTTTAATATCTAGAACCATAAGAAAAAATGTCTTCCTTATGAATACTATCATAGAGCTTTCTATATATTATGTAGTTGGACATAATATAAATTATATCTTCTTTTTTATTAGGACTACAGAAAAATAATTTTATAAGCCTACTTATACGATGCTGACTAGTTGAGGAATTTTTCAAGAATAAATGGTTAGCGGAAAAACATAAGTAAACAGGAGTGTTAAGAATCTAATCGAGCCGGGTGTCGGTGGCGCACGCCTTTAATCCCAGCACTCGGGAGGCAGAGGCAGGCGGATCTCTGTGAGTTCGAGGCCAGCCTGTGCTACCAAGTGAGCTCCAGGAAAGGCGCAAAGCTACACAGAGAAACCCTGTCTCGAAAAACCAAAAAAAAAAAAAAAAAAAAAAAAAAAAAGAATCTAATCGATCATGCTATTGAAGAAACAGATAATTCTAAGGAAAATGAGAAAAGATGTTTTTTTAATTATGTACAACTAGAGTGAAGACAGCAACAAAAAATATTGACCAACAATTGAACTACCTCATAGACAATCAGCCCATTTTGTGTATAATAAATATCTTGGAAGAAATTGTAGCATTAATGCTCACAACAGTATGTACCTGATCAGAAATGGGTAGTATTATTTCTTCTTAGTTGTTTGACAAGGGAGATAGCACAGTAGTGACTAGCAAAATCAGAATCCAGGCAATAACACAAATGAATTGCCCCATCTATTGCATACTTTCCTTATTTCTTTCTTTGTGTGAATGCCATGAGCACTTCACAATTTGCTGATGTAAGCTTGCTATTTTTGAAACAGGTAATTAGCTCCTGGGACAAAATATTATTTTTCTTTAACTCCTGATCTTCATAAGGTAAATAAAATTCCAAAAAAAGATATGGGTAGTGGGGTTATTATCACGGGCTAGAAATTAAAAAAAAAAAAACAAAAAACATTAATTTCCTCTCTATTCTTTTTGTTTGTTTGTTTGTTTGTTTTTGAGACAGGGTTTCTCTGTGTAGCTTTGCACCTTTTCCTGGAACTCGCTTTGTAGACCAGGCTGGCCTTGAACTCACAGAGATCTGCCTGGCTCTGCCTCCCGAGTGCTGGGATTAAAGGCGTGCACCACCGACGCCCGGCATCCTCTCTATTCTTATGAAAACCACATGAGCAACAAAGAGAAGGGATGAAATATCTATCTGTGGAAATATACTTTTAACAGATTAGATCTTAAGGGAAAGAGAAAAACACTAAAATAATGGGCCCTTTACATAATGAAAGCCAGTGATTTCCTATAACTACCAAGTTAATATTTGCCTTCACATCACCTTCCCATAACAGGCATACAGAGGTAAACATTTCTCAAGAGTCACACTGTAAAACTTCACCAGATTATAATAGTAACATCACCTTACATATTGACATAGATTCAGAGCATGCTTCAGTTATCATCCAATCAATCAACCCATCAACCAATCAAGATCATCATCTTAGTGTGTTGAGCAATTGACATTTTTAGATGAAACGCTAAGGTTTGGGTTATTCATTTTACTGCAACAGCAAATGTAAAACAAAGCATGAGTGGCAGGAAAGGTGCAACCAACACCCTGAAGATTTTCAAGTTTTCAGAGTCCAGTGCTTTGTATGAATTGTCAATATTTTTAGCATAGGGAAGGTGCCCGACTGCTTATGATGTTTATAAAATACTGTTAGGTCTCATGCTGCCAAGGAAAGCATTCTGAACCTGGCTGGCTCCTAACCCCACCAGCCTGACACCATATGACAGGCAATGTGATTCGCATCTAATCTAGTGAGAAGATTTCTTAACAGGGTCAATCTCCACAGTCATCCTTGGCACACCTGGTCACAGGAACATGTTATTTACACAGCTGCACAGTAGAGATTGGACTTGATCAAGAGTTTAGCCTATGATGCATAAAATTGAGAATATGCAGTCAGAGGAGTGTGCAGTATAAGAACTGTGTGCCTGTAAACACTGTTGTTCAGATTTTGCTCATAATTCTTTCAGGAAAATAATAAGGCTATCAAAGTGTTTGGAAAGATAATGGAAAATGAACGAAAGGCCTGTCATCATTGCATGGTAAAGGATGAATATTGCACACTTAGATTTTTCCATTATGTATTCAGAATTGAATACACATACCGGCAAAGATAATATTGGACAATAAAATACACAATTAGAATTAGGCACAAGAAAGCAATTTAGAGACAAATTCAGGAAAGATTAACAAAGGTATTTGTTACTCAAGAGATAAACTGAGAGTTTAAAGCAGTGGTTCTCTACCTATGGGTCATGACTCCTTTGGGGTTAAAAAACCTTTTTACAAGGGTCAACTAAGACCATAAGAAAACACAGATATTTGCATAATGATTCATAACATTCACAAAATTACAGTTATAAAGTAATAATAAAAATAATTTTATGTTTGGATCACCACAACACGAGGACCTGTATTAAAGGATTGCAGCATTAGGAAGGTTAAGAACCACTGGTTTAAAGTATAGATGTGGGTAACTCTGAAAATTCATGTGATTTGCTTACCTTTAATAAGGGGGAATTTTTATTTTGCTGAAAATAGAATAAGATTCAGGAATTAAGGAGGGAGGCTTTTAAGAATAAGAAGAGATTTAGAAGAAATGAGAGGGTGGCTGTGGAAGAGCTGTAAAGATTTCTCACTTGAACTGGTTTAATAAAACACTGATTGGCCAGTAGCCAGGCGGGAAGTATAGATGGGGTAACCAGACTAAAATCCTGGGAAGAGGAAGGGCAGAATCAGGAGTCACCTGCCAGATGCAGAAGAAGCAAAATGAGAATGTCAAACTGAGAAAAGGTACCAAGCCACATGATTAAACATAAATAGAAATATGGGTTAACTTAAAATGTAAGAGTTAGCTAGTTAAAGACCTGAACAAATGGTCGAGCATTTATAAGTAATATTAAGTCTCTGAGTCAATTATTGGAGAAGTAGCTGCTGGGTAAATGAAAGTGGTTGGCAAGACAGGAACTTCCACTTACAGAGGATAATAAGGCAATCAGGGGTGTTTATGTACAAAATATAATATGTATGTATATGAAATCATCAAAAAAATAAATTTCAAAAAACCTTAGCAATATACCATGAAGGAGTCTATTTCAACTTAATATTATTTAAAAAAATGATCATTGACATATCAATGTAAATTACTATATAAGAACATCTTTTGCCAGCACAAGACTTTCTCTCTCTCTCTCTTTGGATAGATAGATAGGCAGATATATATATATATATATATATATATATATATATATATATATATATATATATATATCCACATGTATCTTAGTACTTTCCCTCTACCCTAAAATTTTCCAACTCTGTAACTACAAAATATATGTCAAGTATAAATCAAAACTTGAATGAGTCAATGACATAGAAATTAACACTTGCAATTACTTGTCAAAATAAAATGGTTAAATTGATTCAATTCAGCCAAGATGTCAATTATCCTAAGAACCCTTCCAAACTACGCTCTCTTGTAAATTTTCACCTCTGAATTGTCAAAGCAATTATCCATACCTCTTAGACTAGGTTGTTTTCAACCATTCCATATAACTCAATATATACTTTATAAAAATACAGTCTTATAAAAATTATTAAATGCATGAGCTCTATCTGATTTATTTTTAATGATTAAATTTTATTTAGTTACCTTTGTGGAATGGATGAAAGGAGCCATAGATTACAGTAGGAGCAGCAAGTTTCACCTGGATAAATATTCATTTTTTATGTTTGTTTGTTTATTCTTATCTCGTATATTGGATCCTGACCACAGTTTTTCCTTCTTCCTCTCATCCTAGCCTCCCCTCCACACACACACACACTTCTTCCTCAGATCCACTCCCTCTCTCTTTCCCTTCAGAAAAGAGCAAGTCTCCCAGAGATATCAACCAAACATGGAATATCAAGTTATAATAAGACTAGGCATATACCCTCACATCAAGGTTGAAGGAGGCAACCTAATAGAGGAAAAAGAGTTCCAAAAGTAAGCAAAAGAATCAGAGACAGAGCCATTCCCACTGTTAGAAGTCCCATAAGAACACTAAGCTACACCACCATAACATATATGCGGAGGACCTAGCTCAGACACATACAGGCTTCCTGATTGTTGCTTCTGTCTCTGTGAGCCTTTATGAGTCCAGTTATTTGATTCTGTGGGCTGTGTTCTTGTGATGTCCTTGATCCCATTAGCTCCTATAATCCTTCCTTCCCTTCTTGTACAGGATTCCCAGAGCTCTGCCTAAAGTTTGGTTGTGGCATCTGTTCCTATTAGTTGCTGGATGGAGCCTTTCTGATGAAGATTATGCTAGGTTCTGATCTGCAAGTATAGGAGAATATCATTAAAAATCATTTCATTGCCTTTCTTTGTCAGTCAGGTTTGGTTCTATTCTAGGACTCTATACACCTCTTTCAAGATTTTTTGACTTTGGAGAGAATTTTGTCTTTTAGGTCCTGGTTTACTTGATGTATTGCCTTCTTGTTAGTCAAGCAAAAGTGAAATGTATCCTTCATTTTAAAATATTTCTTCTATATTTTATAGTGTAAAATAACTATAACTTTGTATCTTCCCTTTCCTCTATTCAAATCCTCCCATACACCCATCTGTGTTCTTTATCAAATTCATGTTCTCTGATTTTTAATTGTTGTTAAATACATATATGTATATAAATATACACCTAAGTTCATAAATACATCCTTGTACTTTAAATTTCTTTAACTTCCTTGGTGATTTACTCTTCTGTTTCCAATGGGTAATATGATTATATGGGGTCCATGGTTCTTGAAAAATAAGAGTAATCTTCCTTTTTGAAATCCAACTGATTAGCTAGTTTAAGTATACCTGCAAAGTTCATTTTTTGATGCATAAAATAATGTGTTCACAGTCCAGGAGCATAGAATTTTCATGGTAGTTATAATTTTACTTGCATATCTAACTTGATGTATCAAAACTTGAGAGGTATTTATTACTGTATGTAAAGTGCCAATAAGTAAGTAAAATTTTGTCATACTAATAAAATTCAGGAGCTTTCCTATATAATCAAGATTTTATATTCACATTTCAATGTGAATTTGTATAGATATTTTTATTTTTGAATATAGCTAATATTGGCACTCATGACTTGGAGAGATGAAAGCGAAAATGGAAGCTTATTCTGTAGTTTTTATAGTGTAGCCAACTGTCTCTCCATGGATTTCGAAGAGTCCTTGGTAAAATATTCAAGTACAGCAATCTAGAGTGGAAGATTAATGAGATGGACAGAGGCTAACAAACTGCAAAGCAGCTGTAAGATACACAACATATTAGAAACCTAAATATACCTTTCCCCCTTTCCTTTATTATTAAGAAAATACCACATCTATTTGTACATACATATACTGATAAATATGTTTATTTCTCTCTAACATTATTAAATGTTTTTATGAAATAATGATAGAAGAGTCAAGGTTAAGGTACTGAGCAGACATTTAATATAAATGGAATATATAAAAAATAATAATTATTTTTAATAACTTTAATAATGCATGGACTGCCACGAATGGATTCTATATTCAGTCATTATATTTTATGTCTAAAGAGAGAAATAATTTTCTTCTGGCCAAATACTGAGTCCATGATAATCCAATCATAGCTCTAACGGGAAGCAGAACCAATTTCCCTTTCACTTCATTGCACTGTGGTATCTAATCTCCCGCTATTGATAGTCAGTGCATGCAGTGTTCATTAGAAGAGCTTTTAACATCATAGGTAACATTGGAGACTGCCACAGATTCACGGAATCCCTTTCATATTCGCTCAATTCATAATTAGGTTATAACTTTACAGGAAAGGCTACACAAAGCACTGGGTCATCGCTTTAAAGTTATAGAAGCAATAAAATCACCCAAGGTTAGGTCATTATTTTTAAATGACTTATAAGCAGTTTCATTTTATTGCCAAACATTTTTGTAATTCTTTTTTACGAAGACAAATGTGCTCAGCTTGATTTGTGTTTGTCTTTGCATTTAATCACGTTTGCAGTCACTTTTGGAACTCACAATTAATCGTCCCTACATTTATGTAACACTTCTAAACTTTTCTCTCTAAATTTATCCTAGTGTTTGATGGCTTATTACATTTTTATATTGTTGTAATAATTATATACACTAGTGCTCAGAGTATCCTGACAGAAGATATTTTACAATCACATTATTAAATTGCTCAAATATTTGCAAGTAACACATTCATAAAGTGTAAAACATGAAAACCTGACGCGGATCCCAAGGTTTTCAGAAACCTACATGAGGATAAAGGCTTTATGTAAACACAAAGTAATATTGTGCACACATCTGGGAATACTGGAACTAGATATAGTTAACTGTCCTCAGACGGTTGAGACTGGTTGGAGTAAGGGTGGAAAGAGAGACTAGGAACAAAGAAGTGTATCTTTGTTATCTTTTACAACGATTCATTTTCTGAAACAAAAGAAAAAAATCTGTCAGAAAATCAGTGGGAATGAGAATGAGGGAAATGATATACAATTATAATAGTATGTCTTTTATATATTAAATATACCAACCAGCATGAAATTTAACTCTAATATTATTTAGAATATGTGAAAATTTAAGCTAAAGTAAGCTGCTTTGTGCTTTACATTTGAATTTGTAGTTGTTAAAGTATGTATTTGTATAGTGATAGGTGTGCTTTTGGACTTTAAACTATTGCTCATCTACCTTCAGGATGAGCAGTTTGAATAAGAAATTAGTTATTATCGTCAAGATTTCCTCAGAAGTGAAATCAATAGATCAGGATACATATTAGGTGTAAATAATACATATAGAAAGATTATAAGGGATTGATCTGTTCCAGCAATTATGGAGGGTGAAAAGTCCTATGATTTTTTTTATGTGAAAACCCTATGGTGTTGTTCTACTCTGAGCCTAAAGACCTGGGAGTCAGAGGTCCTGAAATTCAAGTATAGAATGGCTATATAATAGATGGCTCAGCTCCAGCATAGGGAGCAATTTCCTTCCCCCTACATGCCCCAAAGAAATGGCGCATGTCCAGTCACACTCCACTTTCCTCACTCCACTTATTACATATTACCATCTTTTAGAAACACCTTCACATACATGCCTAGAGCAGTATTTTTTCAGCTCTCTAGATTGTATTTAATTGAATGAAATTAATACAAAAACAAACCACACATTACTTGGTTATATGTTTAAAAGTCCTGAAGTATAGTTAACACTAGAAACATCGTATCTATTTTTGATGTGTATGTGAACCCAACAGAGCATAATATATGGGAAGAGTTCAGCAAATGAATTACTAAGTGTTAACTTTCTTTTTTTAGTTATTGATTTCATCAGTTTCACTGTTCAAATATGTATTTATATGAGTAGCTATATTTTGAGATAATAAATCAGTAAAATTTACTTGGAGTAATATATTAAGAAGTTACAATATTATAAAGTTACAGGAGAAACTTTAAATGGTTTTGCAGGTAGAAATAACAATTCTGATAGAAGAATTGTAAAATATAGGCTAGCTCTGACATGTCAAACATAAACAATGAAAGGCAAAGAAATTTAATATTGAAATTTATCAATGTCCATTCATAAGAGATGTTCCATTCACCAGACCTAGCCAAAGATGTCTATTTTTCACTTAATAAAAAATGGCTGAAGTCCAGAGAAGACAGTGAACTTGGCACATATACTCTTCCTCTCTACCTTACGTCTTCCTCTCTACTTTAGGTGTTAGTTCTACTGAAATAGCAGATAAATATAATTTTATAATTGTGGCACAAACCTTTAATCCCAGCACTAGGGAGGCAGAGGCAGGCAGGTCTTTGAGAGTTCGAGGCCAGCCTTGTCTACAGAGCAAGATACAGGAAAGGCACAAAGTTACACAGAGAAACCCTGTCTTGAAAAACCAATATATATATATATATATATATATATATATATATATATATATATATATATATAATTTTATTATAGTGGGTAAACAGCCATGTTCCAATATTGTGAACAAAAAGACAGCAAACATACTCGAATTCACAATAACACTATGCAAGTGAACAAAGTCCCATCATAAAACAATAACAAAGACAGCAGTAGATATGGAAACAATTCTCCACCCTGAAGAAATAGACATCTAAACAACAATTGTGATAGCCTGTATATCTGGGATTCCAATGTAGCTTCACATCACATAATTCAGGTCAGTCAATTAATTCTACAAGCTGTATTTACCCAATCTTTCTATTTTTGTTTGATTTTCTAACCAAACACTCTGCTTTATGTATAAATGTTTATAAAACAAAGTGAAGATTAACAATTAGTATAATTTAAAAAGCATCTCCTGTATAGACTTTCATTTGTAATATATAAAAGAAATAGGAGAAATAGCTTTAACTCATACCAAACACAATTAAAATCTGTATGAGAACACTGTGCCTTTCACTGCCCTGATTGAGTAGCTCCCTCAAACTGGTCCTTTCTTTACTCTGTAAATAAAATATTGCCATGACAGCCAGAAGCCCCTGCTGTACAGTGTTTTACTATGCCCTTACCCTGTTAAGACATATCTGAAAAAGAAGTTAGGCAGAATGCTCCCATTGTTTTCTTTCTTCTACATATTGCTTGTCCAATGTATTTCTCAGGTTTGAGGACACTTTGCAGTCATTGTCTCGGCTTTAGTGTTGGCTTGTATTTTCTGAACTTTAAACTATACAGTAAATGTCATTCACCTCAATAAATAAATCTAGAACAGTCACACAATAAAGAAATAATTTGTACCTCAATATATTATTAATAAATATTATATATTTTAAAATAACATTATCAAAAATACTTAGTTAAAAGTATATAATATATTTAAAAGACTATACGTGAAAAACTACAATAAAAAAGACACACACAAACAGAAAGAGTATGACTATGGATGTTATGATTGCCAAAGATTTGTGTATTTTTAAAATTGATGTCTACAATTAATTTAAAACTACAGAAGATTATTGTAAATACTGAAGCTTATCTCAAACTTCATATGAAAAATAATATGATAACAGTTTTTTAAAGCAAGCAAAGTTGGAAGACTCCTAATGATGGCTGTAAGGTAGCATAATCGAGAACGCTGAGGCAGGAGAGCAAACACATTGACTGATAATCCATAATCAAAGAAATATAACTGAAATGACTGTTTTCATCAAATATACAAGGGCAAGCTATTAGAGAACAGGGATTTTATCAAGCAAATATTGTTGGAAATTTTGGATATCTACCAACAAATTAAAAATTGAGAAATTGTATTTATCTCTCACTTTCTATAATTAACACAGAGCACAAAATTAAATGTAGAACTCTAAAAACCCTAAAGGAAAGTTTGAAGCAATTTGGTGAAGTGTAAATCAGATAGGGTACTCACAGATGTAACACCAATGGTGTGATCCTCAAATAAAATGTTATTAGATTGTTCATCAATAAAATTATTAAAAATGTGAAAGACACATTTAAGAGAATTAAAAGACAAGCTAGATGTAGGGAAGATAATTGAAAGCATTTTGTCCCTTGAATCCATAGTATAGAAGGTTTCAAATAAAAGAAGTGAAAAGGGACAAAAGCCTTGAGTAAACAATTCATGACAGATGATGTATGATCAGTATATGAGAAGATACTCAATGCATTAGTCATTAAAATATTAAACCAAGTCATAAAGGCATGTCAGTGGATACCTGGGGCTGAGAAAATTGCTCAGAGATTAATGATTTTGCTGTATAAATGAGGGCCAGATTTCTGATCCTCAGAAACGCATGTCAAATTTAGGTAGGAACCATGGACAGCCTTGTAATTTTCAATCCCAGATGTCAGACACAGTCTCCCCAGATCAAGACGTCTAGCAAATCCAGCCAAACCAGGATCTCTGGGCTTTCTTAAGGGTCCTTTACCCAATGAATAAGGTAACAGAGAAGGAGGTTAATTCCCTTCATCGTCCATCTACACTCATATCCATGCACATGCGCGCACACACACACACACACACACACACACACACACACACACACACACTACACACATAGATTAAAAAATGAAAAAGAAAAAAAGACAAATGAAAGACATACCAATAGATATTCATAAGGCTAGTAACAACAATTACAGCAAGTACCTCACAAATGGATGCAACAGCAAGTCTGGAGAGTGTCTCAAAATACTACACACTTCTGTTATAAATACAAAAATGCTACATCCACGAATTTAGCATTTTCTTTTATATTTAAACACATACTTACCATATAACACAATTCCTGTCATAGATCTTCTACTTAGGGAAAATAAAGAATTGGTTTATAGTAAATTCTTCACATAGATTTTTAAAGTAGTTTATTTCTAAATTCTAAAACCTATTAAAAACCCTAAATATCCTTCAAGAGATAAAGGAGCCATGGTGAACCCATACAAGGCAATGTTATTAATTAATACAAATGAATAAATTACTGATACAGGAATTAATGTGTGTGAATTGCTAAGGCATTACAAGTGAAAGAAGGCAGGATCAAAGGGCTGCATGGTATATGGTTCCATTTATATGAACAATTACAAAAGCAAATCTGTGCAGACTCTGCGAACGAATAGTAAGATGCCAGGATGATTACAGATATAGCACGTGAACAAGTTCTTTTTGATGTAACTACCCCATTCGTTGCTAAGTTTGATTGATACAAAAATCCCTTCATTTGTCAAAACAAGCAGATGCACTGCATGCCAAAATAGTTAACATTACTACATGTAAATTAAAATTACACAGGAACAGTGGAAATTTAAAATGTGGAACTCACGTTAGACTTGACAGCTGTGACAAATACCTGCAATATGCAGATTAAAGAAGGATAGACTGGTTTTGGCTCACTGTTTAGAGATAGTCTACATCTGTTTCACCTCACGCACTTTCCCAAAGCAAGAGCCACCATCCACAGTTCCATCACTCTCTGTCTTTTCAATTTATGATTCCCTCAATGGCTTAAATTATGTGTTAGGTCAGAGATATTGTTATCTGATCATCTCTAGAAAGACACATGCATACTTAATACTTCCCCCAAAACATGCACACACAAACACAAGCACTTACAATCTCCTAGACAAATCAATAATCAGGATTAACCATGGTGTGTATATTATCGTTACACATTTTTATTATCACATTATAAAGCATATGTGTGTTACATATATTTTGTTATATATTACATTACAAAATATATGTGTTATTATGTAATGTTATATATTCATTACAAAATATATGTGTGAATATGAGAATAATGAATCAATATATGTAGTTTATACTTAATTGAGTAAGAAAAGCAAAGTATACATATATTTAATTATTTAGAAAGATGGAAGTATTTAAAATACTAAAGGTTGAAAATGAATTCCTTTGAAGGAATTTACTTGAATTTTTTAAAGCATTTGTAAATGTTTTGTAAGAACAAACTATTATAGTGGTATTTTATTTGTGTTGAAATGTGATTTTATTTGTATGTTAATAAATAAAGTTGCCTAGGGGTCAGAGCTATCAGCAAGCCATAGCGAAAGCCAGGGCGGTGGTGGTGCACGCCTTTAATCCTAGCACTCGGCAGGCAGAGCTAGGTAGATCTCTGTGTGTTCAAAGATACAGCCAGCATTGGAGACACACGCCCTTAATCTCAATACCAACCATAGAAGACTTGGAGGTCTGTATAGAGAGGCAGTGACGAGGCAGTCACGTAGTTGGGTTTACAACCAATGAGAAGGAAGAACAGAACTCTTATTTTAAAGGCGAACGCACAGGGAGTAGTTCCTTTTCGGAGAGGTCTCTTGGCGGGAGAGGCTAGCTGGCGGAAAGCGGGTAAGACTCTTAGCTCTGACCTCTTTGGCTTTCATCTTTACATTGGCTCTGTGTCTCTTATTTAATAAGGCAGCTGGTTACATCTACAAACTATGTGGTGTTTAGTTTGATAAATGTATTTCTAAGAAGTATATTTCATTAACAGGAAGGTAATACATGGCATACAGGCCTTATTTAATGATATGAGCTTAGTAATTTTTCTACAGTATTTCTTGTTTTTTCACAAGTTTAAAGGTAAGGAAGATATATATATCTTTGGTTGATATTGGTGATGTGGATCTATCAGATCCCAAATCACAATTACTTCATGAAATTGTGAATGAAGAAACAGATAACCCCAGAAACAATCCTTAAAGGCCTATGTATTATTGATCTTATTTTTATTGAAAATAAATTATTTTTATATAATGTATTCCATTCATGATTGACCTTCCCCCAACTCCTCACGTGTCCTCCCCACCTCCTCACCCACCTAACTTTATGCCTTCTTTCTCTCTTTATAAAACAAATGAACAGGCAAACAAGAAAAGTAAAGGAAAAAAAGCAGAAAGCAAGACAAAGAAAAATCACACACACACACACACACACACACACACACACACACTCACACTCTATAAAAACAAAATCAGGAACCATAACATACAAGAAAAAGATCAGTGAACAAAACAGAATGCCCAAACAAAATGAGCATAAGTCAGTATGTATTCCAGTTTTCTTTGTGGTATGCAAAATAGTCTTTATTATTAAACTGGGGATACAGACAGTTCTAACTAACACTAAGGAAAGCACTACAAGTTGTGAACCAGTGGTTCATGGCACAAAATTTAAAATACAGCAGATATAGTACGGATCTTATTTCACAGGGCATAGATCTCAAGACACGAGATGAGTTACTTGTCAGCAAAGAATATATTGTTGTCTATGCTGCTCAGTACATTTAGAAGAAACAAGATGAAACATTGTTCTGACCTTGATAAATAGTCTCTTTTCAATTTTAAAATACAATTCATATTTGCTATACCAAGTCAGGTTTCCACTGTAAGGCATTAATAAACAGTGTAAATTCCATCATGACAAAAGCT
Source organism: Peromyscus melanophrys (assembly GCA_902168415.1). Classification (NCBI taxonomy): domain Eukaryota; kingdom Metazoa; phylum Chordata; class Mammalia; order Rodentia; family Cricetidae; genus Peromyscus; species Peromyscus melanophrys. Next base: position 24,353 of record CABHPR010155455.1, on the reverse strand, counting down.
GAACAACTTTGTTCAACTTCCCTGGACTTATTGTTCAACTTTGTGGAAGCCTAATTTCTGCACTATTTCATGGGTCAGAACAATGGAATGGCCACTGGCTCTGAAAAAGACAAAATGACTGTTAAAATAGACAAATGGGTTTAGATCTGCTGAGTGGAACAAAGTCATCAATCTCCTCATAAAAGCTCCATTTAGATTTTAGGCTTCTTAATTTTTTTCTTTAATTTTTTTCTACATTTACTATATATGTAAATACATGTTCTAAAGTCAAATGATTTCATGACCAATTCAGAAGTTGGACCCTATATGGGGCATTATACAGTGCACCACCACTTTCTGAAGGACTGTAGAGTCCTTGTGAAGTCCTCTGTGCCCTATTCCCTATAAGATTTTCTGACTAATGTATCAGTGCTCTGAGTCCGTGTGCATTTTAAAAAACACTGTATGAGAAAACAAGTGAGAAGGAAAGCTTATTGAGGGTGAGAGAAGAATTACACTTCAATAAAGAAATAGATTTTACTTTAAGTACCCAGGAGATTATTTTACAAGGAATAATAATAATAATTTTTGTTAAAAATTACCGCTTAGTATTGGCCTTTATGTCTAGAATATTGCTTTCTCAATATAACCCCCATTGAGGCAAAAGCAATATTAACAAATGATTAAGTTTGCTGTAATTCTTAGTATTTTAATAAACATGGTCATAACACACTAAGTAAATTAAACTCCTTAATCTTTCCCGTTATTTTGCTGTGATATTGCATTGCTGCAGTTGGAAAGTGATCATTCTATAGACAAAGTCACTAATCATCCAAGATTGATTAAAAAGAAAAAACTTCTGCACATTCCCCGTGACCTCAAAGCTGAAGTCTTTGAATAGGACATGAAAGCTTAATTATTTTGATGTTCAAGTTCACTGTCATCCATCTGCCACTTCACCCATTGGAAAGTGTAAATTGCTTCGGTTAAAAAAACGGTGCATGCTCTCCCCTTTCCATTTTAAACGAATTCCTGTTTCCAACTTCTAGGTGAAAAATAATACCTCGACGAAATGCTAATCATGTGTTTTGTTGTTCTTTATTTTGCTGACAGGGATAGAAAAATCAGGAGATTGCCTAGAATAACAAGAGACCCAAGTGAATAAATCAATAAGTATCTGACTATTTTGTTCATCCTTTTCAAATATGGAAGACAATGGTTTTTGATAGTGCAGATCATTTGAGATAAGGTGTAAAGCACTTTCTGAATGTTAAGATATAATTTTCTTTACTACACTACTTAGACTAAATTCTTTTATATAAAAACAATAAATTACTAAAAACGTCAGCTTTGCTTTCCCACACCCACCATTCTCCACTAAGCATAGTTCCACATAGAAAACATCTGTCTCATGTATGTACATCCAGAAATGGTGTAACAGTATACAACTATTATTTTAAAGCATTTTAACAGCAAAGTTGATTTTATATTGTTTTTTTAAAACAGTTTGCATAATTATACAAATCAATATATATAGAATTAGTAGACTTTCAGTAAATGTTCAATTAAAATGTGTGCAGAAACAACTAAGCTTGATGTTGACAGTCCCCCTCTGCTCTTCCCTAATATGAATCTCTACTCTGAGCCACTCAAGACTTTCCTGGGAAGCAATATCCAATAGAAAGCAATTTCATGCCATGTGGTTGCAGTTTAAATCTCAAATCCATCAGTTTTTAACCATGTGAATTCTGGACATGTATTGAATTTACATATGCCTCAATTTATAAATCTGTTAAACCTATGTAATAACATCTCAAAAGTTTAATGAATTGTAAAAAATGTTAAAATACTCAACAATACTTCTAGCACACTATAAATCCTATAGTACTGTCCTTCAGATTTCCCAGGGATCATCACTTTATTGTAAATAAGACAGGGTCTCAGGAAAGCATCAGCTACTTGCTTGTTCATTTCCTCTCCTTGGTGGTGTTAAAATATGTGTCCATTTTTCTTTAGATAAGGAACATTTTAATATTCCACCTGTGTATCTCCATCTATTTCCCTATATCTTGCTTTTTTCTCTTTTCTCCTGATGTTTTATTTCAAATCATCAATATATGCAGTTGTAAATAATCATCCCTATCATACCTAATTAAAAAATTGTCTCAAAATATATGAATACTAAGGGTTTTAAGCACAGTGATGTGTAACGTGAACGTGAAATCTGTCCATACAAGGGTGAGTATTTAGATAAAGTCCTTGGCAGTAAATAAAAATTAAATGTGTGAGACACAAAAGTCACAATGGATAAACATCAGGTAGAGGTTATTATTTGATCTTTAATAAGAAAGGGTCTTTCAAGGAGTAAATGTAGGAAAAACTTCAAGGCAAGTAATGTTTAGCTGAAATCTTGTAATAATAATTATGCATGCAGTGAGCTAAGAATCTTATCTGTGGGTCCATGAGGAGGATGGTATTGAATGGAAGAACTGAGTCTAATGCTAAGTGAGGTAAGATAGGAATACACTTGGTTAATAAGTTAAACAGGAGTCATACATACTTTGTTCATCCTTCATTACCTAAGGACAGAATTTAAATTGTTATAGTCAAGGAAGGATTGTATATTTCATTTTAGATGTATTTATTTTATTTTGTGAGTATGAATGTTTTGTCAGAATATATGTATGTGCTCCTGGTGTGTGCCTGTTGGCCACAGATGTCAAAAGACAGTAATTTAGCACCTGAAATTTCAATGACTGCTGATTGTTAGCTGTTTTGCAGGTGCTTAGAACAGCGCTCAAGACGTCTGCAAGCACAAGATCCACTCTTAACCTCTGAGATAGCTCTCCAATACCAGATGTTCTGTTGAAGCACACATACTTGTTTATGGGGAAAGAAATAATTGGGAACACAAAGATCATATTTATATAAAATTAAAAACAGGCAAGTATAACCAAATTGTGGTTTATTTATACTTTTCAGTTATTGAAGTTAAAAAAATATTTAAGTGGATACAAGGGAAAAACAAATAATGAAGTTGTGAAGGATAAGTTTGCTCAAAGCCACAAAACACATCAAAACTAATAAATGACAATGATCAATACACATTTTTAATAGTGAAATGAAATATTCATAGTCACAATTATCCCATCTAAAGACACAGAATAACAAGTTAGATTGGGAAAAGAAAGCCTGATCTTTAATGTCTCCAAGAAATACACCACATGATCAAAGAAAGGCACTACTTTCGAGATAAAGCATAGGAAAATATATTCTAAGGAAAGAAAGAACCAGCAAACAAAGAGTCATTGATATTCTGTTGTATGAGATTCTTTACTTGGGAGATAAAACCCAAAAATATACCAACCCATATAGGGAAATGAGGACAGAATAAAGTGATGAAACCATAAAAGTTCAATTTGGTTGGTGACCCAATTTGTTTATTGGCTTTATATACAGGAATGGTGGTAAGGAATTGAGTATGGTAACAGCAATGACTCAATGGCAGCCGTACCATTGAAAAACCCACCAGAATGCTATTGATGACTCCCAAAATCTGCAAACCCTGAGCTTTCCACAGGATTTACAAGGAGCCAAATAGATTGGAGAGCGTCTAAGCACCGTGGCTGGTCAGTCCTCCCCACCAGTAGTTGTTTATTGCTTCTAAGCTCTTGGGAAATGGCCTTGTGAACTTTGTTACTGCTGAAGATATTACCAAACTTGACTTCAAGTTATACTAAAGAGCCGCAGTAATAAAAACGGTATGGTTCAAGACACAGATAGATACATGCATCAGTGGAATCAACACACATTTTGACAAGTTGTTAAAAACAGTCATTGAAGAAAAGACAACATGTTTAACGAATCATACTAGGAGAACTGCACAGACATGTACATGAACATAAAATTTAATCCTTATCTTTCATCCTGCACAAAAGTTCACTTCAAGTGAATCACAGACATCACTATAAGGCCTGCTACTCTGAAACTGTTTAAGGATGTAGAAAGTACCAACCAAAATACAGGCACATGTAAGGACTGTCCAAATAAGATCCAGATTGGTAAGACTAATAGTTAAACAAATATAATTATTTAATTAAAAGCTTCAGTACTGCAAAGTTAATATAAACTATCAATCAAGTGAAAAGACAAACAGCAGAATTGATTTTGCCAACTATGTATCTGACAGAGTATTGGTATTTAGAATACTGTGAACTCAAAAGATAAATATCAAGAAAACAATTAGAAGCTTATGGAGCTAGACAGAGATTTTCCAAAGAAAGAAACACAGAATATATTTTAGAAAGTGTTCGGCACCCTTAGCTGGGAAACACAAAACTACTTGAGAATACATTTCATCTGGTTAAAATAGCTATTATGCAAGAAAAAATTAAAAAGAAAAGATAAAAATATCTAGGAAGCACTCATGCAAATGGGGATTCACTCTTGATGGGAATAAAAACTAGTGTAACCACTACACATAACAGTGTAGAAGCTTCTTAAAAGATAATAATTAGTCTGTATATAAGCACTCTGAACATATGCCCCAAAGACTGATTATGCTCCTAGAGAAATACCTGAACATACACACTTATCACGACTGTATACACAATATCCAGGAAATAGAATCAGCTCTGCTGTCCATCAACTAATAAATGGATAGCGAAATTGTAGTACATATACCTGATATAACTTTGTTCATCTACAAGGAAAATACAAAATTATAAAATTTGCAGAAAAATGGATGGAACTGGAAGAATACAGTGAATGAATTTACTCAAGTCCAGATAGAAAAACTCTGCACATTCTCTCCTCTACACAAATCCTAGCTTTGAATTCTCAGATTAGTGTGTTTAAATTGGAATGCCTATAAATGTCAGGGGTCTTAAAAGAAGCCACTATAGGAAGAAAGGAAAGGGATCTTAAAGGAAGATAGATAGCAAAACAAATGTGATGTGAAAGCAGATTGGGGCAATACTGGAGGTAATGTTGTTTAAACGTGATAGAGATGAAGCATAGGGCAGGGGAGAGGGTAGGGGGAACGGATAAGCAAAACTAAAGATGAATGGAAAAGTTCTATTGAAACATACTATTTCTTAGGTAAATTTTAAAAACACATAAAACATTAACATTTATATTTTAAAATATTAACAGAGGCACACTGCACAGTTGATAATAACTCTCTAAGACAACTGAAATTATTAAATGAAAAATATAGTAATATGTTTATCATTATTGTAATAATGGAATATCTCACAAAGATATTCCAAACATCATAAGATATTGCTAGTATCTTTGAGTGCTCGCCAAAACTCATGACTGGTAATATAGCCTGAACAAGAGTTTTATGTTTTAAGGGAGAACCTACTGTCCTTTTACTAAATGGACATGATGATATCTGTTTCTTTTTGCAGTGGATGGCTCACATAATTCAGCTTAAGTTGTCAACTTGATACATCTGGACAAGAGAATTTTAATTGAGCGATTGTCTCCATTGGGTTGGCCTGTGGGCATGTCTGTAGGATATCTTCTTGATTATTAATTGATGTACTATGGCCTAGCTCACTTTGTGAGGCGTCACCTCTGAGAAGGTACTGCTGGGCTAAAGAAGAAAGGTCGCTGAGCAAAGAGGAGGAAGCTTTCTGCTCTGGTCTCTGCTTCAGTTCCTGCACACAAGTTGCACCTTGAGCTTCTGCACTGACTTCCCTCAATAATGGACTATATCTTAGAAACTGTAATAAACCCTTTCCTCCCCATGTTACTTTTGGTCAGTGTTTTATCACAACAACAGGGAAGCAAGCTACAGTGAGTCACAGTTTGCTGACTTACAACTAGTCAAATGAAGAAGAATAAGTGACTGCTTAGTGCTGGGCCCTCAATAGGACATTTATATCACCATCTCTGAGGCTGAGGAGATAATTTGGAAGAGGGGTTGAAAAGAGTGTAAAAACCAGAGGTTAGGAAGGAATGTCACAGAAGAATGTCTTCTAAGTATGCCATGGCTATTGCGTTCATGAATTCACTGCAGCTCTTGCTGCCTGTACAAGACCAACTAGATCCATTCCCATTTCATCATGCATGGAGGAAGAGCTCAGGACACCTCACCCCCCTCACTGAAGGACTGCGGGAAGTCAGTGGGTGCTGGTGGTGGAGTATCATTTTCTCCACTGGGATAGCTCTTTGTAAGTTGCCCAAATTGCAATAAATAACTATTCATATCCATGTAGACATACCTAGTTCACGCCAGGGAATTGCTACCAACAACAAAAGGCAGTAGATTAGAAAGGAGCTTTTGAGAAGATTTCAGCTAGAGTGACGGGGATAATTGAGAGTAACAGAGGGTGAAAATAAGCAAAATTCAGTATGAAATTAACAAAGAATAAAATAAACAAAAACACAGGCTTAAAATTTTATTTTTCTTGTGCTTCTGCTTCTTCCTTGGGATCATTGGTGCAAGTCTCAGTTACAATATGTGCAGCAAGGGAGGTTTCTAGCAGGAAACTGTGCCAAGGATCACCCTAGTGATAAATCAGGCAACCAGACTTAGAGACCACTTTCAGATAAGGTCAGTGCTCCAGGCCCAGGGTGATTCTCCAAATAAGGTCAAGTACAGAGTAGAAGTCTCAGTGGGAGCAGGGAGGGAGTCCCTATGCCATCTATCTTTGGAAAAAAAGCTGCCCGGACATGATAGATTGTGACCTCTGACCAGCAAGACCTTCCAACAATTTCATTCATAGCAATGCCACCAAATACTGGCATGTCAGTGAATTCAAAGCAAGTGACATCCAAATTAAAATACAATGTCTGAAAGTTGCCTACAAGTACTAGATGGTTTGACTTATTTAAATGGTTGGGTTTTGTTAGTATATTGATCAAAATTGTCATTATGTGACCCAATACTATTAACTTTGGAGTGTCTCCCATGAAGCATTCATCACTTGCCGAGCACATAAGTCCATAGCTTTGTTGTCTGTCAAAGCAGAGAATTATCAAAGTTCTGCTGCTCAAGATAATCAAATCATCAGGTTATACCAAGCACAGCATAAAATAGATAAGATGTGTTTGGCTTTAGTTTGTTTACTTGGGATATATGTTTTACTATATTAAAACTGAATTTAATGAACTAAAACACTGTAATCATAGATGGACAAGAAAATGTCCAGATTTTATTATTCAATTTAAAATAGAAAATGAAAAAGAATGACAGTTTTTGAAATCTAATGAAGATTTAGATTTTCATCACCATGTATATTGAAAATCAAGTTAAAGTGACACTTATTTGTATAAATACACATTGCCAACTTTTACCATCAAAGCCAGTTCAAAGGGCTTTGCAAGTGATACTACAATCACCACTAATTAAAAAAAACAAATATATAAGTAAATTTTTGATCATCAACACGGTTACAATTAAAGATTAATTTGCTTTAAAATAACATTTTATTCCAATTTCTAAATAAAATAATAAAACCAGCCATAGATGAAACGATTACTGTTGGTTGAGGGCATGGTGCAGGCATGCATTCTGACAGGACTCAGACAGGAAATGCTTCTGAAGGCTTTTCTTTTTTAGTGAACACCAAGTTTCCCATTCCCATCAGCCCCAACTTATAGTTACTTGACATAACTCAATGATAGAAGACAGTTGTCACATGTCTCTTGCAATGAGTGAAGCTCATCATGGATGGCCACTAACTCCCTTATGCCTAACACTGCAAACGTCAGATGAACCCAAGTATGATTTCAACAAATCAGAAAGAATGCTATTCAGGTGTAACTTACACTGGTATATTAGGGTATATCCTTTAATATATAATTGTCTGATATAGTGTTGAATTGATTAAGATCTCTGGAAAATGGAAACATATGTTTTGTGTAAATTTTCCATATAATGTATAGAAAAATTGAATGGTAATGTACATTTGTTAAGTGGATGATTTAAAAACTCAATATAAACCAAATTGAAATAACCAAATAGTCAAAGAATAAATAAGGCAATAAGTTCAGTTATAAAACAGCATTGTGTATAAGATATATGAGAGGTAAATTCCTCAATTCATTTGGTAAGCTACTTAAAGCCTTAATTCCAAAGCTTGGCAAGGAAAAATACCTGACAGTCAAATCTCAGATACACATTTAGATGCAGAAAGCACATCTAAATTAATAACAAATTAAATTAGTTATATACAAGCTAATATTGACTATACATAATGAATTCATGATATAATTAGATATTCAATTAGTACAGTTTCAATAGAAAATAAAATCACAACATCAATAATTAAAGTTCTTATAAATTCAATATATACTTGGTATTTATAAAAACAGCAAATCTGGCTCTTTTCCACAGTATCACCTGAACTTCTGAAAGCACACCACAGTCAGAATTGTAGGAACTTCATTATATTCATATAGTAAAACATATAGTAGGGAATGGTGTATGTCTGTAGTCCCACTGCTCAAGAGGCTGTCTCAAATACAAACATAAATATCTAATATATGAAGGCATGTATTCATGTGTTGGCTTGAATATAATACAAAAGCAAGACCAGAATGTTTCTGCATAAAAATAATATAACGAACTAATTATTAATTCAAAGTATTTTAAAGATGAAACATATAAATATTGATATGAAGATATATAACTCATTTTACTACAGAGCATGTGATTTTTCTAATAAAATTCTTGTCATTTATCCATATATTTTTAGAATTAGTAACAAAATTTATAATGGCTTCTTGTTTAAAATGGATAAATATTCAAATAAAAATTGATTAAAATTTCTTTAGCTAATCACAAAGAATAAAGCAATACAAAGCATGAGCATAATTCAGAAATAGCCTTCACTATGAGCAGAAAAAAAGAAGTCCTTGTTTTCCTGGAAGATGATTGGAGGTAACGTTAGTCAGAGCTCATGGACAAATTTTCTGCATAAGGCATACACTGTGATAGCTAGGAGTCATGTTTATAGCATAGTTTTTTGGGTGAGTGAAAATAAAAAGTAAAACTAGAAACTGGTGCTATAAAGAAAGGGAATCTGTAAGCAAATTGTTTTGAACTGTATCAAGCATTAAATCAAATATTTTAAAGTAATTTCAAACTTTTGATGACTCACACCATCTGGTTGAAACATATATCATCAGCTTACAAATGTGTAGGTCTAGAAACTGTTTCAACAGAATCAAAGCAATATCCTATAAAAGTTATATTTAAAGCTTCAGTATTTTAATGAATATAACAATAAACCAGAGTGCCTATTTTCCTGACTAAAGGATAACTTATTTCCTGATTCCCCAGTGCTGTGGGATGTTCTGTATGTCAAATGTGTTGCCAATAAAACACTGATTGGCCAGTGGCTAGGCAGGAAGTATAGGCGGGACTAACAGAGAGAATAAAAAGAGAAGGAAGGTGGAAGGAGATGCTGCCAGACGCTGCCAGCCACCGCCAGGACAAGCAGCATGTAAAGATGCCGGTAAGCCACGAGCCATGTGGCAAGGAACAGAATTATAGAAATGGATTAATTTAAGATATAAGGACAGTCAGCAAGAAGCCTGCCACGGCCATACAGTTTGAAAGCAATATCAGTCTCTGTGCTTTCTTGGTTGGGTCTGAGCGGCTGTGGGACTGGCAGGTGAAAGAGATTTATCCTGACCGTGGGCCAGGCAGGAAAACTCTAGCCACACCCCAGAATTTTATCTTCAGAATATGCAGAACTACGGATTGGTCCCTAGCACTACAAAACAAAATAAAGTAAAAGTTGTCTGTGAAAAAAGGCACTAGCCTAGTAAGATAAACCACATTACTTTGAACTGATTACACATAAATGTCCCTGACTTGGCAACACATACTATATGGTTGGAAGACTCAGAAACATTTAGACTTCAGTACCTGTAAAAGTCAGCTCAGGATACTGAATGAAGTGGATGTCTGTCTAAACATATGCTGTTCTTAGCTCTGCATCTTACTCCTTATTTCTGTGGTCCAAATGCACAGTGGCATATAAATGTTTCTAAGAGTCTTAAATAAATATGCTAATACTATTGTTTTAAGAGTCATTCTTGAAGCTACAGGTTATAAGAAGTAGCAAGCATCATAATATATTTATTTAATAACTTATATGAAATATATTTTCTATTACATGACCAGCTAACAAAACTGAGCAGGTGACATTCTAGAATACTTTCCATAGCTCTTATAACCTACGCTGAGAAATTCTATGATGCTTTCTGTAGAGAATGTTTTTCCATATTTTAAGGTGGAAGTTGTTTTCAAAATGGTCAGTGGCCAGCATATCATCCTCCAGATAAGGAGAGAATAATATTTTTCTTTTAAATGAAATTATTATTATTATTATTATTATTATTATTATTATTATTATTATTATT
>CABHPR010155455.1:1693-13978 GCA_902168415.1 Peromyscus melanophrys | reverse complement strand
TTATTATTATTATTATTATTATTATTATTATTATTATTATTATTATTGATACACAAGTGTGGGGTGCCACAGCCCCTACCTAGAGATAGTAGAATAATTTTATAAAGCCAATTTTCTCCATACACCTTTATGATAGAGCCATGGATCAATTCAGGTCACCAGGCCTGCTCTTCACACACCTTTAAGTGCTGAACCATCTCCTAGAATCTTATTGTTAAATTTACAACACAAAACTTGATGACGCTATGTGTTAATAATCTAATATATGTTTGCAGTTGCATATACACAGTGCTTAATACAGCAGGAAAGGATAAGTACTTGAAGAATATATATTTATATAATGCACTGTTAATTTTTAATTTCTTCCTTATCAGTTTGTATATACTGGATAAAGCATGCCAAGAAATTGTAAAACTAATTTTATTCTACAGAACAATGCACAGAAATATATTTCAGGAAGGGTGCTTTAGTATTTTAATAACAAAAGAATGAGTGTTTGTGTCACTCTGCATTTTGTTTAATTTTAGACTTATACAAGTCTTTGGAAAGCTGTGATACTGAGTCCGACTGATCTGTTTTCTGAAGCATGATACCAAAGATATTATTTCTTCTCAATTGTTCACTAATGTACATCAGTGAAAAGGGCTAAGCTAGAAGTCTTCATCCTGAAAACTTGGATAGCTCATTTTTTGTACATGGATAGATGAAACTAATCTGATTTTTCTATTTCATCTTGTGTCAGTATTTTCATTGACATATCCATACGTGCATTTCATTTTATTTGTATTATGATATCTCTTGTTTACATATATATATATATATATATATATATATATATCAACATATAAGTTTTAGGGTTTCTATTGTGTGAAGAGCTAACATGATCATAACCATGACAACTCTTATGAAGGAAAATATTTAATTGGGGTGGCTTACAGTTCAGAAGTTTTAGTCCATTATCATCATGGCAGCACGAAGGCAGATCAGTACAGGATCAAATGGGAATGAATTTCCTTAATTCAATTCTTTAAGATTCTAATATAAGAGTCCATGCAAATAAAAGTCATTATCTTTGCTTTATGGGTAAGAAAATTTTGGGTAGAAATGAGTTCTTTTTAAAAATATTAAGATTATTATCATAGTAGTGTTTTTAATCCAGAGGTAACTTATACCCTTTTCTTACAATATTCTTGAATTAGTTTTCTGTTACCCTATAGGAAAGTATTTCTGAATATTTATTATTCTAAATTATATAAAATATAATCATTAAAATTGGTGAAAATAAAAATAGAAGTTGCCATCCTACTTTCAAAACTGAGATCTGGCAAAGTTAATATGTTAACATTTTAACAAAGTTAATATTGCAGAAAGAAGAATATACTTATTTTATACTTATTTTAAAATGCTAAGCAATTTATTTTTTAATCACATATGGTCAAAAAATCTTTTCATTCTAAAGAAAATAAAATAAGTAAAAACTTTATGTAATACACTTAATATTTCACTTGTATTGTTTATTTTTTACATATTTTAACTGAAGAAATAGAGAACACTTAAGCAAATATGAAGAAGATAATATTAAATCATTTTTAAAGCAAAAAATAAAATTATATATATATATATATATATATATATATATATATATATATATATATATGTACATATATTTCTCCCATTTCCAACAAGAGATGCCCCTCTGAACTTTGAAACATAATTAACTATTTAAGCATCCACTAAAATTTTATAGTGTTAAATTTTCAAAATCAGGCCGGGCGGTGGTGGCACACGCCTTTAATCCCAGCACTCGGGAGGCAGAGCCAGGCGGATCTCTGAGAGTTCGAGGCCAGCCTGGGCTACCAAATGAGTTCCAGGAAAGGCGCAAAGCTACACAGAGAAACCCTGTCTCGAAAAACCAAAAAAAAAAAAAGAAAAAAGAAAATCAAAATCAGTCTGTCCTGAAAGAAGTGACTGGTTTCGTTGGTGTTTCTCTCGAGATTCCTTCCAGATGTTAAGCAAATATGTAATACAAATTATTGCTTAACACACACAGTACAAGGAATGAATTGTTTGGGGAATTGACCTCCCAGTGTTGAGGTTATCTGCTGATCATCACACACGGGACTCTTTCCAGCGGCTTCAGGGAAGAATAATACAATGTCCAGCACAGAGCACATAACATGATCCAAAAACCAAGCCAGAGCATCCAGCACAAATGCAGCAGTAGAATCCAGAGAAGATAGGCATGTAATAAATATTCTCACTATTTCTGCTATGGACATGTCTTTGTCTCCACAGCTTTAAAACGTCTGAGTAAAGATCAAAGAAGTTTCACATGACTATAAGCAGGACATACTTTTCCTTATGTTTTGGGCATTCTTTGAATCTTAAAATAGACACAGCCTTTATAATATTTGGTGTGAAACTGAGTTGGGTCATTTTTTAATTTTTTTTTTTGAGATTTTTCCTGCTTTCCTTAGCACTTCATGTAAGCTGTGAACTCGGGGTTCATATTGATATTTAAAACAAACACATATAATTACTATGATTTGAGGAGACATCGTTCATGTTACTGTATTAGGTAAACTGATATGTCTTTCTAGAATGATATTTAAAGGTGGTAATCATCCCTTTGTCATTTGCAATCATGTTTTCTTAAAATTTTCTCTAAACTACTTATCAATAGAAAGACTTTTTAAGAAAATACATACATTCTATCTTTAAACAACAAAACACATTTACCTAGAAATTTGAGGTTTCAATATATTTACTTTATTTTATTTTTTTTAATAATTTGATTTAATATTACATATCAGCCACAGATTCTCCTGTCCTCCCTCCTCCTGCCCCCACCCCTGCTCGCTCCCCCCAGCCCACCCCCCATTCCCATCTCCTCCAGGGCAAAGACTCCCCTGGGGATTCAGCTCAACCTGGTAGACTCAGTCCAGGCAGGTCCAGTCCCCTCCTCCCAGGCTGAGCCAAGTGTCCCTGTATAAGCCCCAGGTTCCAAACAGCCAGCTCATGCACTCAGGACAGGTCCTGGTCCCACTGCCTGGGTGCCTCCCAAAAGTTCAAGCTAATCAACTGTCTCACTTATCCAGAGGGCCTGTTCCAGTTGGGGGCTCCTCAGCTATTGGTTCATAGTTCATGTGTTTCCACTAGCTTGGCTATTCATCCCTGTGCTTTTTCTAGCACCAAGAGAGTCCAGCTCACAAGCAAGCTTTGCTAACATGTCCTGAATCTTTCTCAGATTTATACTTTCTTGAACTTTTTTTTCCATTTCCTTTATTAGGCTTCTTGATTCCAACATTCTCTCTTTTGAACTCATTTCTTCCTTCAAAAACCAACTGAAATGAAAAATTAGAGACATATTTAACTATGTTTTACATTATAGACAATAAAACTACAAATATAAATCAAAGGGAGTCTTTTCATTAGTTTCTTTTTAATAATCAATTTGGGTATTTGGGAAATTTTCTTCACCATTATATGTGTTGCTCATATTTGTTGGAGTCACCAATTCAACACACTAGTTTTAGCTTAGAGTTACAGCAGACATGTATAGTTTTTTAATGCAATTATATATGGATATTTTGAATACAATTTTATTATAAATAATTTTATACTTCTAATTTTAAAAATGAGCTAGTAATTACTATCTATTTAATTTATGTTCTAATTATATGTAAAATTTGGAATGTGTAGAAGCAATCCCTTATTCTGAGAATACAGCATATATGATGTTAGATTTGAGAAGCTCCAGGGGACACAACAGTGCCTCAGACTAGCTCTGCTGTCAACTTCTCTTCAACTCATGTTGATGGACTTAAGAAGGAATTTCAGTGACCAGTTATTAGAAGATAATTATAACATAGTATACTGGTGCATGGCAGCTTCCATATGAACATGGCCGTAACTGATGCTCATTGAACCAGATTATTGAAAGAGACAAGAATTTGTAGAAGGGTTTGATAACCTCTGGTGATAATAATTTTAGACTGAAATTTCATAGCTTACATAATACCCAATTCAAATTATTCTTTGAGGGAAGTCCCTTCCAAAAAAAAAAAAAAAAACACCCTAAATACCTGTGGATTCATTCCTACTTCGCTCCAAGGGTGAAAAGACACTTATAATTCTCACCAGTCATGAGCATATGACTATATATTTAGCCCACCTTTTTGTCACTCAGGGCTCCTTTAAGTTACACAGCCTGAGACAAAAGGACTTGTGTATGATACATTATGTGAGAGTTAATTCCATGTGCAAATAAGGATAAAATAAGAAGAGGTAAAAATGAAGTCCATTGTGGTCAGGTGTGTTTCAGCAGTCCCTCCAAAGAGAATATATATATATCTCCACTCAAAATTATTTACCTGAAGACAAGCAATGTGGTTTAACAGGTAAAAATACTTGCCAAGCCTAATGGATTGAGTTCAATCCTCAAAACCCACATAGTACAAGGAAAGAACTGACTCCTAAAAATTGTCTTTTGACTTTCATACATACATGGCTGGGTATCCCCACATACACATACAATCAGTCAATATTTATCTCTTTGAAGATTACTGAGGCAATGTTTAGGTTTCCAAATTTGGGCCTGTGACAGATATGTGGATGTCCATGTCATTAAAAAAAAAAAAAAAAACCTGATGTGGAAACCAGATGATGTGCTTATAAAATTCTGATTTCACTCATGTAACATTCATTCCCTATGACAATCATTTTAAATGATCATCGTTATTGTCTTGTAGATTAGTTACTTTGTTGCCAAAGATATAAATCTCCCCAATTTTACTCTTTGTAATCCTGTGGCTTTTGAAATTTTACATTGGTTATTACCACTAAACATGAAAGAAATAAATGACACAGAAGAGAATTTTTTGATTTTCAGGCCTAATTTCCATATGCTACCACTTCGAAATAAACCTCCAGCCTCAGCTCCTCACAGTAATTGGGGCTCATTATCTCATTCTTTTGTTAAATCTTTTCCTTTCTTTTTTGTCCATTAAAAGTGAGGATAAAACCTGGATAGACTGTTTTATTCATGACTTCCAATCAATCAAACTTTAGGTTGAAAGCATAGGAAATGTATATAAGTGGCCTCCTAGAAGCAAGGTAGGAGTTAATTCAACTCTTGTACTGTGGTTAATAGGATCTCAGTTGTAGGAATTGGAAATACAGCCTCATAAATTATGTTTCAGTGAACACAGTTTATGTATCTTGTAATAGTGTTCCAATTTGCCAAGATGTCATTCATAAGTTGATGCTTTCTGAGTATTTAATTGGTCCTTCCATTAGTGGTTTATGCCAGTGGTATTCCTACATAATAAGATAAACTCATGTTTGGCTGTGTGCTCACTATCCCACGTTATTGCTGAAATAGTCTATTTACCTAAGGCATCATTACATGAAAATTACATGTGAGTAAATCTAGAATTCTTTAAGTCCTCAGAAGAGGATCTGGCAGACATGTGATGGGCTGGAAAGATAACTTACATATATTATTAGTCTATATTCTAGTGAAGATGAATCACCATTCTTTCTAGGATGAGAAAAGACTCCTGTAATTATTTGATTACCAAGAAGTAATTTGCTTAACCATAAAAAATGTTGCATTGCCGGGCGGTGGTGGTGCACATCTTTAGTCCCAGCACTCGGGAAGCAAAGCCAGGCGGATCTCTGTGAGTTCAAGGCCAGCCTGGTCCACAGAGAAAGATCCAGGACAGGAACCAAATAAATTACACAAAAAAACCTTGTCTCAAAAAAAGGAAAGAAAAGAAAAGAAACGAAACGAAAGAAAAAGAATGTTGCATTATTGAAAATTAGATTTGTTCTATTTGATACACTCAGTATTTTCACACCATCATATCAAATTTAACTAAATAAAGACAGCCAAAGTACTCTTGTCCAAAGTAGATAGCTACAAAAGTCATAGGCTATCAACCTCAATACTATCACAGTAATCAATAAAGAATGATTTGGTTAGAAAACTGGTCATCCTTCTCACGGGCAAAATGAAAAGTTCAAAGAAAGAAAACATACACTTATGGGTAATGTCAAATGGGTTAGCTTGCTGATGGTGAATATAGAAGGAGAAAAAATGGAAAATAATTAACAGAAGTCTGAGGAGGATGCATTAGGATGATCTATGAACAGTGGGTCATCCAGGTTTCATGCAGACCTTCACATGCAGTAAACACAAATTCATTGTAATAGTTAATCTTCATTGTCTAATTGAGAGAACATAGAATCACCAGATGAAAAAGTTCTGGGTGTGTCTGTGAAGAAATATGTACATATATATATATATAAAATATATTAATTATATTATTATATAATTAATTATATATTAATAATATAATATATATGGTTAATGAGGCAGCTAAATCCTTTTTGTGAGTAGTTTCATTTCATAGGCTGAAGTCCATGACTAGATAAGTAAGAAACTGAGCTAACAGCATTCACCACTCTTCTCTTCATGTTTAGGAGTGCAATGTGACTAGCTTCCCTCTCTTCCAGCTGCCATTTCCTCACTATCATGATGGATTTCCCTACACACTGCAAACCAAAATAAACCAGCTCTTGTTCAAATTGCTTTGTTAGACATTTTGTCACAACAATGAGAAAAGTAACTAGCATAACCATACACTAAATTAACTGTCACTGGTAACCATCCTATGTCATTGCCTAATCAGGACTAGTAAAAATGGGTTCATAAGCACTGCAGTCATAGAAACAAGAATAAAGATTATATGTGAGACCAAATGAAAGATTTCCCAAATTGACAGTATTCTTAGCTACTGTAGCTAATAAAGGCAGTAACAAAGACTAATTCTAAGCCTTGATTATAACATTCCTTGAGAATATAGTCATCATCTTATAATGAGCTAATGATAATGAAAAAAGTATAATGAAATCAATTAACAGACTCCTCATAAGTAGAATAAATGCATAAAGAACACAGTGTATAGTATGTTGAAACATCTTAGGTAGAGTCATTTCCAGATGTCCACAGATCACATATGATATAGACCCACTTTTTAGCAAAAGAGAAATGAGGTTTAACATAGAATCTTGTGATCTTTTGGCTCTGTTAGCTAGTGTAGCTCACATCTAGATGTTCTTGGCCTGAGAGTGGTGCATGCTTCCAAAAGAGAAAGGTACATACCAACCCAGCTATAAACTGTTAGATCAACAATGATACCTGCCTGCAAGATGAGCTGCTGCATTAGTGGCACAAAGCTGTGGGAGGAACCAACCCATATCTGATTTGAGTTAACGACCACTCCCTGATACAGAACCAATACCCAACAAGGGTGGCCAAGAGCTAGAGACCAGATAGGCCTGGGACCTAGGGGAAAACCAAATATTACTCCTCTGCTAAACAAATGTAGCATCAGACTGACTCCTAACAACATTCTTCTGTACTTATAGATCAGTGTCTTGCTTAGCCATCATTGAGAAACTTCCTCCAGCAGCAGATGGAAACAAATACAGAGACCCACAAGCAGACCATGTTCAGAGACTGAGAGACCTGTGAAAACTTAGTACTAAATGAGATATCAAATTTATCCCTTCAGGAGTCAGAGAACCCTACACAATAGGAGTTAGGAGGATTATACAGGCCACAAGGGATGGAGGAAACCAAGGAGACAGGGCTCTCTAAACAGAAAAGGACCATCACACGTATGAACCCACAGAGACTGTGGCAACATGCACAGGACCTGCATTAATCTGTGCTTGAAGGGGTTCCATTGCTGAGAGAAGTGGACATAGCTTCTATTCCTAACCCAGAAGCTGTCTCTAGTTGAGATCTACTTGCAAATAAAAAAATTAATGCTCTTGAAGGGAGTCTCAAAAAGATATAAACCCCCCTTAAGGGTAGGACTCATCCAGCAGGTGATAGCCAATATAAAACAAACCTAATGGTATCTTTCAAAGTTCCATGTCTCATATTTCATAGGGGCATTTCTTTATCATCTCTTCTCTTTCCTTTTCTTTCTTTCACTCTTTCTTTTTTCTTTAACGTTCAGGTCATTTGATTCCAGTTGTCTGTATTCCTGGGATTACCATGTGGACCTCTGTATACATCTGTGTTTCTTGTGCCTGTCTTTTGGCTCTTTTTCTTAGGTCTGTTTGTTTGTTTTGTCCAATTTCAGTTTGTTTGCTTTGTTTTAACTTATTCATCCTTAGATTATTCATTATTATTATTCCTCTTTAGATTATTATTAGATTATTATTCATCCTTAGATGCCTATTTCCTAAGGGGAGACAAAAAGGGTGTAGATTCAAATGGGAGGGAGGCAGGGAAGACTTGGGGGCAGTTGGGAGAAGGGAAATTGTAATCATACTATACTGTGTGATAAAAATGTATTTTCAAGGAAAGTAAAATAGAGTGTATAAAAAGAGGCAATTTAGCCAGGCAGTGGAGGCACACACCTTAAATCCCAGCACTCAGGAGGCAAAGGCAGGTGGATCTCTGTGAATTCCAGGCCAGTCTGGTCTACAGAGTGAGTTCCAGTACAGCCAAGGCTACAAAAAGAAACCATGTTTAGAAAAATAAATAAATAAAAATAAAAAGAGGTAATTTATTTGCAAGCTTGAATACCACCGTTTGCAAAGACAAGGAGATAATTATCTAGACTCATTGTTTATCTAAATCAAAGGCATTTGTTTTCTGTGTTTTTAATTGAATAATACAATAAGAAAAGAATGGCAGTAACAGTGGTCAAAATTACTGTAAAGCCAGGGAGCTTATGTCACTGTGATTTGGGCTACTTGACATCAGAGTTCCAGGTTCCTAATGACATGTGTTTCCCTGAAGAGAAAGGACAAGTTCTAATAAATGTTAGGTTTTGCTATCACCTGCAAACATAAAGATGGTAGAGGAAGGCAGCTCCTAGTTGGATTAAGCAACCAAAGATTTATGAAAGGGAAGTTTAACCATGAGGCAGTCTTTAATTGAAGCAACAATAAGCAGATATACAGTCATGATAGAGTGCCTTTAATAGCTTATAAAATGAAAAGAAAAACAGAAAAGTTGCTGATGTCGTGTTGTAATGCTTTTTAAAGACTTGTTTATTTTGCATTTAATGGATTTGGAGATCCATAGATCCTGGCCCAGATTCCTGTGTGTAGAGGGCGGGTATGACTGAATGGTTGTCTTGTCCTTCCATTTCCGATGCAGTCCTGTACTCAAAATACATTTGCTCCACAGTAGCCAAAATAGTATTGGTAGTGAACAACATTTCCAGAGAGCAAATCTAGCAAAAGACAGTATTTGTGGAAGGTCAAGAGTGAATTGAAATTCTTTTGTCACATGGAGGCTTTATCAGAACCCCATGACATCTTTGCATCACCCTTCTGAAAACCTTCACAGAATTCCCCACCAGCTGACAGCTCAATGTGAGGCACTTTGGAATCCCTTCAAGTTTAAGTTTCTCTAATATCTCCAACTGTTCCACCTTAATCCAGTTAATGATGGCTTTATCTGCACCCCAGGTGGGGGCCTCTGGGTTTTATCTTTGTGTTCCCATACCCCATAGTTATGTAGGTTCTAAATCCTATGTTAATTATCATTATTGTAATACTTTTAGTGGTTCAGTTTTTCTAAATTAAATTTTATTGAAATTTCTTTCCAACGAATTAGCTTAATGGAAAATTTAACAAGAAAAAATAATATATGAAATGGAAAATAAGCTTACTAAAAATATAACAAATTAGACATAGTAATTAATTGGGGTATTTAATAAAGATTAAATACAGACGAACAAGTAAATGATGACTCACAAAAATAAGCAAGTACCAATGTTATAAATTGGAGCACAGTGTGAATAACTGTGGGAAAACAAACCGAACAAACATACATAAAAATCAACTCTTAATCCACAGGCAATTGATGTTCTAGAAAAAGACAGAAGTGTCAGAAGCAATATTTGAACAGATAGTGACCAATAACAGCATCAAATCATTTGTAGCACAGATAGTCTACAAAATAGCCAAGGAGTAAACAATATCACTTCCAACAATCTCCACATCCATGCCAAACATAAAGCCCAGACCCTCAACTCAGAGTAATTAACCCAAGAGTGAAACAATGACAATTTGACTATACCAAGAACTCGTGGGCTACAAAGTAAATAGAATGAAAATCAAATTAGAACTAACTTATACAATATATCAGAGTTGAGATAAATACAAAATTGAATTCAGGTACACAAATTACAGAATTTTAAATATCTTTGTTAATGAAAAAAGTAAAATCTCAATATCTTTGTAACTGGGAATTTTTATTAAATAAGACACTGAAATAGACCTATAAAGAAAGTATTTAATTGTGCCTTAACATAGCACTAAAAGATTCCAGTAATGGAGTAAGAGAGGATGGTATAACTTGAGAGAAGATATTTGTAATACATAAAATCTACTACAGTTATACCTTGTAAAATATGTTTAGTTCATAAAATTAATAGGAAATACCAGAGAAGCCAATCAAAGAACAAATTGGAAAATGATTTAGGCATTCTCAAAGGAGCATATGTACTTGAGAGAGAGAGGATTACAAAATATAAAATTTAACTTAAATTTTGCCATTTAAAAACCACCAGAATGGTTAATTATTTCCTTACTTGATTAAACCAATTAAGTGTCTATGAAAATATGCAACAAAAATGCTCTCATGAACTGCTAAGTAAAGAATGAATTAATGTAACCAGTTTGAAAAGTCATTTACTATCAAACAATAAAGATGAACACACCTAAGCAGTCATAACATGGCTTGCAACTCCTAGTTGTTTCCGAGGTGACATATAGAGCAGGAAAGTTAAATCCAGAGATCTTAGCCAGTATGAAATACAAAAAGAAATTGGACAACTACAATATGTAAACATAACAGAAATCTCTAAATCTATTGAACAAAATGAACCAATTGCTTACATCTAACTCCAAGGGGTGGAGAAACAAGCTCAGAAAAAAAGATGATGGGTTCCAAATATCCACTTGAGCTGACAAAAACTAGCATGTAAAATCTGTGATAAGCTCTCAGGAAATTGTGTTGCTTGAATTTATAACAGTTTTTACAGAAAGTTGTAATCAAAAAAGGAAAGGGGTTGATAAAAACCTATTTAAATTTCTGAAACTACTCTGAAAATTATTTGCATAATCTTTTAAGTACAGGATGTAAACTCAAAATATTGTTTTAAAAAATTAGAAAAATGTTAGATTTTGTAGAGTCACTTAACTATTATCTAACTTAATGATGGGTTTATGGTCCTGAGGTGTGATGATTATACAGGCATGCCAAATCTAAAAGCAAGAAACTGTTGAATTATCAGGAAATTCTAACCTATTCCATAAATCTGCTTTCCCAATCTTTATTTCTGTTTGTATGTCTGAATAGAAAATTGACACTTAATTAGCAACTATTTTCATTAATTTTATTTACTATATCTGCAATACTTCTAGCAAAGTGATTAAACTAAAATGAAGGGAAATCTTTCCATTATAATTAAAGATTTTCATAGACACTACAGCAACAGTCACAGCCTACTATATTTCACTTTCCTAACTATTCTCAGTTATGAATTCTAACTAATTGACAGAAAGAGTAAAATGTGGTCATGTTGATGAGAAAGGAAGTATGGAGAGCATCCCTAGGAACCCAAAGAACACATGTGATCAGAGTCACTAACAAATGAAGTAGCAAAGTTCAAGGAGAGCAGAAACCTTGCTTAAAAACCCAGGTGTCTCCAACCTGCTGTGGGATGTCTTTCTGTATGCTATGAATATGTGCTGCTCTGATTGGTTTATAAATAAAGCTGCATTGGCCTATGGCAAGGCAGCTTAGAGTTAGGTGGGAAATTGAAGGCAAAAGAAAGGAAGGAGAAAGGCAGAGTCTAGAGAGACACTAGCACCACCAGGAGAAGCAAGATGTGAAAGTACTCATAAGCCATGGCCATGTGACAACTTATAGATAAATAGAAATGGGTTAAGTTATAAGAGCTAGCTAGCAAGAAGCCTACCATAGGCCATGCAATTGGTAATTAATATTAAGCCTCTGAATGATTATTTTATAAGTGGCCGAGGGACCTGTGGGGCCAGGGGAGACTGGAGAAAACTTCTGACTACACCAACCTACTGACATTATGAAAAGACAAGGTCCTCCACAACGTCCGTTTTGGAGAATCAGTCAGTCAAGTTTCCAGAAAACACACACACACACACACACACACACACACACACACACACACACACACACACACACACACACCTTTCTCTCTCTCATCT
>CABHPR010155454.1:11130-29458 GCA_902168415.1 Peromyscus melanophrys | reverse complement strand
CTCTCCTCTTCTGCGTCTCTGCTTGTCCTTCATCCTTGCCCTGATGTAGGGTGAGCCAAGAACCCCACGCTGATGTAGTCCTGGAGGAGAGAGGGTGCAGCTGTCTTCCCAGTCCTTCTTAGCCCATTTCCACTTCTGACTCAGAGATGACCAGTTTTTAACACCCCAGAACTGGGTGATATCATTCTTCTAAGCTTCAGAGCAGCCCACTGCTCAGCCATTTCTTCAGCAAAGACTGACGAAGCATTTCAACATGGTTAGTGCCATTCTAAGTATACTGGTGACATTAGTTCCTTTCATTCTCTGAACCCCACAAGGAGGGTTCTATATCCTCAGTGTAGGCGAGGAAATGGAGGCACCGAGGTCACACAGACAGTGGGGTGGAGGCAGAACTGAGGGGGACCCAGACCAGAAGCTTGGTATATCTCAATCATACTTCTATGACTCGTTAGGTACTGTGGTAGGTGACACCAGTGTGTCACAGCCTTTCCTCTCTCTGGGAGAGTAGGCTGTTGGTCCTTGAAAATTCATGTCCATCCTGGCCACTTCGGATTTCCCACCTGGCCTTCTGTAGCTTGTCTAACTAGGGATGAATGGATCCTGGGTAACACAGCTGCAGCATCCAAATAAAGCCACACTGACAAATCTGCCCCCCTACAGGCCCTGGTGGTAAGGGACACTGGGCAGTTGTCAGCTTATTGCGTACAGACACAGGGTTTCTCATACAGGCTCCTGACGGCAGATGAGGCAGAGTATGAGCCTTCATAGCCTACAGCCTCCAGGGCTGTGGCTGCCTCTGCTGCTGGAAGAGTTCTCCAGAGTGTCGCTGTCTGACAAGCAAGCACCGAACAACTGAGATGCTTGAATCCAAACATACAAAACGGAATCCATGGGGCAGCGAGGCAGACTGAGTACTAAACATTGACTCGAACCCCAGTATCAGCAGCTGAGGCATGGCCAGCGTGAGCCGTAGAGAGCCAGAGAGGCATGGGGCTCCTCTCCAGTCCTTGCCCTCTCCCTGCCCATCTCTCCTCCTCCCTTCTCCTCCTCTTCCTTCTCCTCTTTATCCGTCTCCTCCCCACCCACCCCCACCTCCCTTCTTCCTCTGAGGAGCAGTAACATCAGCGCGATGTGTTCGGCGGCGCCTGAGATCAGAGGACCCTGCTGCCATCTGTAGAGAGGAAAATGAGCCTCATCGACCCAAATAAATAAAATAAGCACACACAGGAGGAAAGCAGTGCTACAAAGGAAAACAAGGTCCAACATGGGTTTGGGAAATCGTCCAGGTGGGATCAAGAGGCGCAGAAGCCCCACCTTGGCTTATCTCAAGCCTCGGATGGGACTAAAGAAGAGGCTGGCGGCCCCGACCTCCACCATGATCAAATGCAAGCTTAGGTGGGGGCCGGTGAATCGGCAGATGACAGATATCACCAGGTATTAAAATTCAAGCAACTGGCAAGCTCCTGAGCAAGCGCCTGCCAGCTCACTTCCCGACTTGGTGGTGGCTGCTAGACCAAGTTGGATTAGATGCACAGGGCAGCCATCCTCCTGTCACCCAGCTATTTATTTATGCAAAACAAACACGTTCCAAGTCTTTTTCTTCTAGGTGAACAAAGCAAACATACTCCGCAGGCAGAACACCCCCTCCCGCCTCCCCCAACTCAATGTGTTTTCATTAATATAAATTGTTTGCAGTAGGCAAATTAATTCTAGAAATGGTTCTTAGACACGGCAAATCGTTCTTGTAAAGCACGGGATGCATGAGAGTCTACTGCATTTTCCCTATGCACAAGGGCTTGGGTAAACACACTAATGTTGATCATGATAATCGATGCTTATTACAATGACCGAGCTTAACGACCTGCAGCACGGAGAGCTGATCAGAGCCTTCTAGGCTGTGGATTACAAACCCCCTGGCAATGGGAACAATGGCATGAAGTACGCGAAGCCCTCAGATGGGTGTGCTCTTAGTGGATCTTAAAACTCGCTCCTCTAGGGGCTTTCCAGTGAAGGAATACTCTCTTGCCCCTTTGAACTTGACCTCAATGAGGCATGTCCCAGTAGGCAGGCACAGATAGACCCATTGCACAGGGGGAATGTGAGTTCCCCACCCTAACCAGAGGTTAAGTGAATAGATCAGGTTACCAAGCTCGTGGTGAACAGAACTTGGACCCAAATTTGAATTTCCTAGCTCTCTCTCTCTCTTTTTTTTTCTGAAGCAGGATAACTTTATTCATTGCACAGAAGTAGTGCAGGCTGTCGAGGGATTGATCCACTCTCAGACTGACAGGGGCACCACATGAGTGAGAGTACTCAAGTCAGGGCCTGCACTCTTACGGGGGACGGCTTGCCTTCCCTATGCACGATCTAAATTTTATTGAACATTTTTCTCAAAACTGACTTTGGGCTGGGGAGATAGCTCAGTTGGTAAAGGGCTTGTCACATAGGCATGGATGAGGACCTGAGTCAATTCCCAGTACCTATGCAAAAAGCCTGGCTTGGTGGCATGCATTTGTAATCCCAGAACTAGGGAGGTGGAGACAGATGGATCTGTGAAGGCTCACTGGCTGGCCAGCCTCGCCTAATCAGTGAGCCCCAGGTCCCAGTGAGAGAGCCTGTCTCAAAAAACAAGATGGATGACTCCTGAGGAACTGACACCCCAGGCTGACCTCTGGCCTCTGTACATGTACACACACACACACACACACACACACACACACACACACGCCTTAAATTACAAAACATTTTGGTTGGCCCCATCACAGCAATAATATTTGTGAAATGGAGAAGTTTCTATGCTTTTTAAAATAAAAAACAAAGATTAGAATACAAACATGCATATGTATTTAGTGCTTGTCTACACACCACCCAGAATTCTCAATAATTTTGCCAGACTTGTTTGTTCCCCTTACACTGGCCCTCTCAGGTCCTCCCAGGATTCCTCTTCAAAGCTACGTCCCTGGTGAGAAGTAGAGAAACTGAGGCCGGGGTATGTTTTGAGTTCTTCTTGGGACCTGATTATGGGCACTTAAGGACTGGTTTGGGTTCTGCTGGGACCATAAAGTGGGGTGACCCAAGATCATTGTTAGGGAGGGATTAGGAGCCACAAAGATCCTCAAACTCAGCTGAGTGCTGCTGATAAGGGAATGATGTTAATTTCTTAAGTGGGGGTGAGAGTTATGTTTCGGCATGGGAAAGTAGCTGGATTGCTGATTCACACTGAGTTCCGTAGGTGTGAAATCATTAAAGGCCTGGGATTCACTCCAGCCTCAGCGCTGAGGATGTGGCTCAGAAGTGGAGCACTTGCCTAACAGGTGCTGGTCTCTGGGTTTAATCTCCAGCACTGCAAACAACAAAGCCAGACGCCGTGGCATAAAGTAGGGGAGAGATGAAATAAGAGCCGCCAAGGCTCAGTAGCTCGTGAACCTGGGTGATGACATGATGGGTCTGTGAGACAAGGCTTGGTATTCTATTACATACAGCTTGAGCTTCTTTGTAATAATTATTTCAAAGGATGAAGCAAATGCCCTTGGTCCGCTGAGTGTAGGAGAGGGTGAATTAAGACTTGTAAGGGCATAGCAAGATGTGTGAGGTGACATGGAGTCTTTGGGGGTGGGTAGAGCTGGCTCCAGCACCTCCAGGACTCAGAGGATACCTGGATTCCCCCAAGTTCACTGCCGCTGCTTAGCTTGGCCAGGTTTCTCCCTCAGCCACAGCATCCGGACCTGCGCACCTGCCTCTGTAATGAGGAGTGATGTATAATTGATGAAAGCACAATGTGATACAGTCACAGAAACCTTGTCTGCTACAAGACATCTGTTCAGCACATAGAATCCACTCAGCTACTGTCACAACGCATTTACTGTATTGTATCAGAGCCGCAGGAACGTGTGCGCACCGCGCGAGCTGCGATCTGTAATATTCGATGCCTTGGGATGTGGTGAGGCAGGATCCGGTGCCTCTGCCTTAGATATTTATGCATCCGGGCTACACTCTCTGCACCACCGTTACTCTGCCTGCATTCCTTCAGAGGCCTCTTCATAAATTATCCTTGCACTTTGACGGGCTTTTAACAGACTCGGATACTAGCATCAATGTCCTTCTTCCAGATTCTCCTGTCCCAGGGGACTCGGGAGCACTGTGCAGTGCAGTGTATATTCTGGAAACAGGGAGACAGAACTACAAGAAGGCAACGTTCCTTCTTTCTCAGGACTATTCACCTCTAGGCAAAGGCAAGGTGCTCACTGGGGTCCTGTCCACACTGAAGGCTCTGGTCAGATGTGGCAGACCCTTGAGCCTTTGTGCTTGGTGATAGGTTTCTTTCAAGTTCTCAAGTCTCTGTGCTTGTGCTTGGTGAAGGGTTTCCTTAAGGTCCTAGGTGGGGATTGGGAAAGGAGGATGTCTTGAAGAAGCTGGTAGCACAGGCCACAGCTGAGAGGCAGCCAGAGCACTGTACCAGAGTTGTTCCCACGAAAGGGGAAGCAGGTGGTCATCAGGACTCCAGCACAGGGCACCTGGGGACCCCAGGGACCTCATAGGTTAAGTTCTCCATAACTCCGAGGTCCTGTTAGTGTCACCTCCTGCCCCTCTGCTAAGTCCTAGCCAGTTGTCCCTCTGCTCTCTAACACAGAGTGCCTCCTCAGAGAAGCTGTTCTGTAAGATAGAGTGGTCATAGTGCAGACCAGCATGGTTACAAAGGACCCCGTTATCTAAGTGTACAGCTTCTCACTGGGGAAGGCAGGACAGGCTTGTTCATGGTCATTGTCACTGTATCAAGTTCATTGCTAGGCAGCATTCTCTGTGTCCTGGGGCACTGCGTTAAGAGCTTCACACATATTCACAAACACACTCCTGCAACCAGTCCCCTGAGGGACACACTATCACTAGCTTTGGTCTCAGATGGAAGAGACTGGGTACACAAGGTCTATATGCTTCAAGCTCACACAGGTAGCCTGTGGCAGAGACATAATTTGAACCTAGGCAGTGTGGCTCCAAGCCCACGTTTCTAACTGCCACGCTCAGCAGGCTCACCTTTGACTTTGGGCAGCTTGGGGCTGAACCTCACCTTGTTACTATGTGCAAGTCATTTTCTCCAGGATCAGTGTTCCTCAATGAAGGGGGCTATTAAGACTCACTTAGAGGACTGAGAAGGTCAACTGAAATAAGACACAATAAACCCTGGTATAGTGCTTGGTACTGATGAGCCACTTAAAAGAGGGTGTCCTTGGCCCCGACAAGCAAGCAGAGGATCGCTAAAAGGCCTGGCTTCCCCACCCACTGGGTCTACTTGCCTACACAGAGGGGTGCTGGTGGTGAGCAAGGGCAGCCTAGCCCAAGGGAAGGGCAATGTGACTGTCCTGCAGCTGCAGCCCTGTTTCTCTGTCCCTCCCCTGCTCTAGCCTCCCTGAGAAGCAGCTTCCAGGAAGCAGCTACAGAGTTGCCTCTGCGTGTGTTTCACCAGGCCTGGGCCCCCAGGTGCACGTCACAACTGCCAGGAGACTTCCTAGCATCTGACATGTCAAATACCAGAGGGAAAGCTGCTCCCCTGCTGCCAGGGAAGAGAAGCTGACCTCCAGCCCTGCTGCCACCCAGAGCTGGTCCCAGGCTTCTTCCAGACTCTGGTCTCAGAGCCAGGCTGCTCTTCAACCCCATTTCTCAGGAAGGACTCTGGGCCAAGTGGGGCTGGGGTGGGACCTCCTAGTTATACCCATCTCAGGGATGTAGGTTCCTGGTTTCCACTGTGTTCAACATACACTGCAAGTGGCTTTTTAGTTTTTGTTTTGAGCCAAGGTCTCATGAAGCCAAGGCTAGTCTTCAACACAGTGTATGGTCAAGGATCAACTTGAACTTCTAGACCCTCTGCCTCTACTCCCTGAGTGCTGGGGTTATAGGTGTGTACACCATGCCTGGTTTATGATGGGCTGGGGATTAAACCCAGGGCTTCACACGTTAGGCAAGCACTCTGCCAGCTAAAGCACAGCCTCTCAATGGCCTTTATAAAAGGGGTCCAGATCTCACTTGGCCTTTCTGCCTGGTTACCTAGAGACACACAATACCATCCTTTTACAGCCGAAGGACAGAAAGCGGGGCTCGAAGCATTCATGATAACCCTCGAGGAGCTCAGAGCCAGGGTCACAGATTCAGGGCCTCTGTCTGTGGCTTTGTCTCCAAGAGCAACCTTGAGTCATCTCCAGCAATTTCTCAATGAGGGGGGTCACAGGACTGTATGGGGGCTGGCCCCCATTTTTGAGGGATCTACCTAGGCAAAGAAGGGCGTGAAGCAGGCATGGTTTTTCGGCCTCAGCTGTCTGTGATGACTGAAGGTGCTTTCTCACTCCCCCTATCAAACACCCTCCAAGGGGAGACCAAAGAGGAACAGTAGGGATACCCAGGACTCTGTGTTACGAGACTCTAGGACCAGCGTGCACTCTCTCTGGGTTCTAGCTTCCAAAAAATTAGAGACGGAGGTGTCCCCAGTGGGTGGCTAGCCTCCCCATTCTCCAATTCCAGCTTCTCTCCCCAGCTGGACTCCCTGGTCTTCCTGTTTGTGATTCCTACTCTTGCCTCTGAGTCCAGGAAGAGATGAAGGGCAGGTCTCTTCCCCTGGGTAGAGCTTCTGTTATTCACTCTCCCATCACCCCCTGCCCCTTGACTGCCTCCGTGATGGATTTTAGGTCCTCACTGTTACCTGTGTCACCTTGGGACCCTTCCACAGGTCACACTTGCCTTTCTCTTCGGCTGATCTGGTTCTTCTTTTCAGTGGTGGGGTTTCTCCTTCCTGATATGATGATTACTCTCTCTCTCTCATACACACACACACACACACACACACACACACACACACACACACCCCACACATCCTTTGATATCTCCTCAAGACATTTCTTTGAGGAGATGTGGGTGAGGGGAAGCCGTGGGGCGCTTTAATGAGGGAGGCTTTCCTCTTGTGAAGTGGGGTGTGTGGGTCGGGGTGGGAACTCATTAGAATAGGGTCAGAAGGCGTCAGGGGAACCACTGCCTCCAGAGGGCTTTTTGAAAACCTCCTTTTTTTCTGATTAAAATATAATACATATTCATTGTGAGCATGTGGAACATTTAGAAAAGCAGAAGCAAGAAAATAAAATAAATAATATTTTTGTACATTTGGTAAATTTCCTCCCAGTGGGGTTTTTTTTTTTTTTTGAGGGGGCGGGCAGGGGTAGAGATCAGGCATTGTGTACTGGCTGACATGTCTTCTCATGTTGTACTGCAACAATAGCTTGAATTTTGTATCATTAAGTCATCATTTAATGCACAGTCTTAGGGACTGCAGAATTCTTCCTGTGAGCATAGACTTCACAAGTGTCCCGGATTCTGAAGGTCAGAGGGCCACGCCTGGTTAATAGCTCCACCAATATCCCTTCAGACAGAGGATGAGTCCTCTCCCGGGTGTTGCTTTTTGTTATCTTGCTTTGCAGCTGGGAGGAGCAGCTTCATGTGCCCCCGCCCCCACCTCCACCCAGGTGTGCCCATGTGCACACAGACTTTTTGCTGGTAACAAAAGCAGGATTTTGGGGGGCTCCTATTCCTTTACGACCAACATAAAAGACCCTTTTCCCTCAAGACCCTTCCCACAGTGGAGGGGCAAAAGGAGCGGGCTGCCCTAGATCCTGCCCAAGGCTTAAAAAACATGCAGATAGAAGGGAATAGGGAACAAAATGCCACGTCTTCAGCTCCAACACTGAATCATATGAGAACAGGAAACATATTAATAAATTCATTTTTGCTCTGTATTGTCCATGATAAATGACCACACTCAGCATCAATAACAGCAAACATCCCCAGGAAAGTGGTACACACACAAGCCCATCGCTCCTGCTTGAAAGGAGTGGATTGAATTCAATTTAAGGTCTGAAGGCAAATTTCACAGCCCTAAACAAAATTATCTTAGAGAGCCACTACCAAGCACACATGTAATAAAAGTAAGAACATTGTGACTAAAGTGAGGGAATGTTTCCCTAGAGTTACAAGGGTTCCCAAGGAGCCAGGCAGTGAAGGATTGCTTCTCTTGAGTCCAGATCTTTTGAGACTACAAGGCTCTTCTTGTAACAAGGGTTGCTACCAGAAATACAAGCTCCTTAGAAGTTCAGTCCCCATCAATCAGAACATGTCACTGTTCATAGGGAAAAAAAATCCCAGCACTGCAGGCATTGTGGTGCATGTCATGAATCCTGGCATTGGGAGGCAGAGGCAGGCAGATCTCCGCAAATCTGAGGCCAGTCTGGTCTTCATAGTGAGTTCCAGGCCATCCAGGGGCTGCATAGTGAGACCCTGTCTCAAAAAAAAAAAAAATCCCAGCGGGACACGCCAAAGGGATTGGGAAGTCTCTATTGAGTTGGAGAGAAGAGAGTGCTACAAAGCCCACTTCTCATGGCCACCGTGTATCTCTGTGATTGAATGAGACGGCTGACTAGCCAATATGTCCACCAGCTATCACTCACAGAGCCTGTATCACATTGCTAATAGGAAGCAGCAGAACCAATACTCTAGAAAAGTGATAATAAATAAAGCATGGAAGTGAAACACAGGGACACAGAGGGCAAGTAGGGAAAGGGAGCAACGTGCATTTTACCTAAACAAGCAAATCTCCTCGAACCAACGTCAGCCAAGGCTAATGCATGTACATTTAATGCACCAAAAGGCAACTCCAGATAATGAGGCCAACAGTTTGGTGTGTATCTATGTGTGTGTGGGAACACTTGCACACGCATATATACATAGATGTACATATATGTGGAGGCTGGAGATCAGGTGTTGTTCCTCAGGAGCCATTTTTTGAAAAAAAAAAAAGTGGTGTGTGTGTGTGCATCCCACTGTATGTGTGGATCAAAGGACAATTTATGGGGGTTGTTTTTCTCCTCCCACTACCTCCTGGGGATTGAACTCAGGTCATCTGACTTGGTAACAAGCTCCTTTAACCAATGAACCATCTCACCAGCCCCGACCTTGGGATTTGAAACAAGGTATCCCATTGGGCTCCAGGATTCACCAGTTAGGCAAGGCAGGCTCAGGTCCCCATGCTTGAATAGCAAGAACTTTATCAATTGAGCCGTCTCCCCAGTCCCCTTCATCATTCTGAACACAGAGATAAACCTGAGCACCTAGCGTTACTATAAAAGGTTCAGGGTCGGGGAGAGGGGCTCAGTAGCTAGCTTGGGGATCAACAGATTTGGCATTTACAAGGTTTCCATGTTCATGAATTTGTCAGTGCTGTGGGGTTTCTTTTCCCTTGGCATAGAACAGTTCCTGTGATGAGCAGTCACATAAAGCACAGTATAAATTTTTATTATGATTGGACAGCGCTGCAGCTGGAACAGCACTGTTCTGCATGGAGGTTTTCAGACATATTATAATTACATTCTGTAGGTTTGCAAATAATGACATAACCCAGTCACCTTACTGTGGGTATGATTTATTACAAATAACAAAATGTTATTATATGGAAATTAGTTTCCGCACAACAGCGGCTGGAGGGTTGCTCTCCAGAATGGCTTTAATCTCTAGGATGGGAACCTGGGCCATGTCAAGACCTGGGATAGCACCAGGATGGCCTTAGTCACCTTACTTGCTAGAAAGACCTCTATAAAAGGCAAAAGTGAGGAAGGTATTCAGGGCCAGGGCGATCAGCACTCAAGACACCCAGAGCTCAAGGTCGAAGGCGCTCCGAGGGGAGGAGACCCAAGGCTTACTTCTGCCCTTTCACATGAGTGCCGCCTTCTCCTGGCCTCCTCCTGAGCTTTTTCTCATATGAGAAAAAAAACAAAAACAAAAAACTTCCAACTTCAGGATCCTCCATAAACTTGCTTTCTCTTTTCTTTTTCATCTTTGGAAATATTGTCCTTATTTAACAAGAAAGAGACAAAAATGCATAGACATATTGAGCTTACATATAACGAGCATATGGGCACATTGTGCTTAGCGCCATCCACAAACTCAGGCCAGGCTGATATGGAAAATATATGTAGCGAGCAAGTAAAACATTGATTGATCATTTAGTTGTTTAACATCTTTCCCAACAAGTGGACGGTCACTGTTTATAAAACAAAGCAGAATGTGGAACTTTCAACCAATCTTGACAGCTCTCTTCCTCCTTCTGCCCAGTGAGACAAGCCTAAGTGGTCTAGGAAGGCCAGGCTAACAGACAAACCCCTCCCAGGCACCTCCTGAGATTTTCTGGGTATAATTCATCCTCACAAGTTTTCATACTTACATACAACCTTTGTGTTTGTTTGTATTCTATGGAGTAGAACTCCCTGGCCCAGACCCCTAAGAAGTGGGAACCAGGTTAGGTCCCGGCCAGGGTTTGTGAACAAAGGAAGGACTGATTCCTTGTCTATGCTATTTACTTCTCTTTTGTGGGTATCCAAGCCCGAGCCAGGGCTAGACACCATTATACTTATTCTCCTCGTTCTGGGAACTCTTGACTCTGGAGGATTCCGGCCTTCGGCCTTTGCAAATCCATCCTGTTTCATAAACCTTCAGCATTATGCTCAAATGTTTATTTGCCTTTGTCGATATAATTTCGGGGTTCAGATGGGTGAGGTGAAAAGGCTGGAGGAGAGCAAAGGAAGGCAGGGAAGCGTTTTTGTGTGGCGAGGCAGGACAGAGCCAACTCTCATTACAGCATCATGGGGACTCAATGAAGTAGAACCCAAAGTCAGGCTGTGATCATCTCAACACAGGCTGAACGGCTTGCCTTTAAACGGCTTATGAGCTCTCCGAGTTTTGAGAAAGCCTTCTGACTACCAATTTTACAGCAGGATGTTCAGTGATTTTTTTTTTTTTGACATTGGTACCCAAAGTTTTGAAAGGATAAGTGCATTAAGAATTTAAACACTGGGAAAGCAATCACTCAGTGACATTTAATAACATTAATGCAGTGGGATTACAGAATTAGCACCGTAATGCAGAGCTCAACCCCAGTTCCCTTTCAGTGATTAGAGAATTCCTGACCAATTAACGTGAGAATTCTGCTGCAGCTTGGGTGGGGGAGGCCTGAGGGCAGTTGTTGCAAAACCAGAAGGCTTTTCTTGTACAGGTGAATCCCACCTCTTAGTCCTCCATTTTCCAGGAGGACTCCAAAAAGACGACATTGAGTCCTGCTTTGTTTGCTGCCGGGAAGGTGCAAATTCATCACTAGCCAGCCCTTGGCACTAAATGGCCATGTTGAGTTCTGGTTCTCAGGAGTTTGGATCTACTTGGATGCTAGTGTCTAGAAAGAGATTTGTGTGTGCGCGCGTGTGCACGCGCTCTCACCCATGCAGATGTATGGAGGTCAGAGACTGACTTTGGGATGTGCTTATCACTTTCTACTGTATTATTTTTAAAGGATTTGTTTGTTTTTATTTCCTGTGTACGTGTGAGTGACTGACTTTTGAATGTGCACCACGTGAGTGCCTATACCTGATGAGGCCAGAAGAGGGCATGGTATCCCATGGAACTGAAGTTACAGGTGGTTATGAGAAGTCCAATTTATGTTCTGGGAATGAAACTCAGGTCCTGGGCAAGAACAGCAAGTACTATTAACCGCCAGTCAACCTCTCCAGGCCACATTATCATCATCATCATCATCATCATCACCATCATCATCATCATCATCATCATCATCATCATCATCACCATCATCATCATCACCATCACCATCACCATCATCATCACCATCATCATCATCACCATCATCACCATCATCACCATCATCATCATCATCATCACCATCATCATCATCATCATCACCATCATCATCATCATCATCATCACCATCATCATCATCACCATCATCATCATCATCATCATCATCACTATCATCATCATCATCATCATCATCACCATCATCACCATCATCATCACCATCATCGTCATCATCATCACCATCATCATCACCATCATCGTCATCATCATCATCACCATCATCATCATCACCATCATCATCATCATCACCATCATCATTATTGATTGAATCTTTCACTGAACCTGGGGTTAGTCATTTTTGCCGGACTGAATAGCTAGCCAGTGAGTCCCCAGGACCTGCCTGTCTCTTTACCGCCAACAAATGGCTGCTAGTAAACAATATTTAGTGGATCAGGTGACCTAGCCTCTGAGAACTAGATAGAAATGGACCCGCAGGAATATTTCAGTGTTGTATACCTTTCTTTGGATTATAGCTGCCTTTCTCCAAATGAAATTTTACGTGGAAATCCAGAATGTAAAACGAGTGAGAGGGCAGTGTTTTCGATGGACCCAGGACTTCCCAGCTTCTTTCCACATTAAACACACTCACTGACTTATTCCCCAATGTTTACCTCCTCATTCTAGGATATCTGCCGTGACACTATGTATTCTTCATCAGAACAGATTTCCCTCCAAGATTGGCTGGACCCAGGCAAGCCTGTGCTTCTGGTTGGATGGGAAGACTTCCAGATGGGTCAAAAGATGAGTGTGCAACCAGGTCAACAGTAATGTACACTCACTCAGAGACACCCCAGTCCCCTGCTTAGCAACTGTGTCTCACCATGGTTGCCTTGCCTCCAGGAGAGCACCGAGTATCTGTGAGTTACTCTAGCCTGGTGCTAGCCTGGCTCGCACTTGCATTTGAGCTATGCCAAGGTGTGTTACGTGGAGCAAGTTCGTTAACTCTGTCTCACTTTCCCCATCTGCCAACATGGGGGATAATGACAGGGCCAACATTGTAGAGAAAGGGTGAGGAGTAAATGGTCTTCACAGACGCTGTGCAAAAGCATTTAAGGAAACGCCTGAACTAAAGGGAACATCCGGTAAGTTAGCCATCTCTATTTCTGAGTACCCGTATTGGTCCCTGCCAAACCTCTCTGCTCCTCTCTGTCAGTATCCTGGCTGAAGGATGAGCTGGGCCAGAGTTTCCTGTGGTGCTCAGGGAGGCTTCTTTTCTGCCCCTCCCCCGCCCCCCCCTTCTCTTCTCTGTCCTGCTGGCCAAGCAGGACCATCTTGTAGGCACGTGACAGTCTCTCATGGCTGAGCTGTGACATATAAGGAGATTTACAGTTATAGAGCATCTCACTGTGGATCTCATTCATTGGGGAGTGGAACTCATCCTCACTCTCCGGTCCCAGCTGCACACTAGCTGAGGGAGCCTGCCAGCTTCCTTGTTTTCAGAGCTCTGGCTCCTAGGGGGTGTTTTGAGCCCACCCCTCCTCACACCACAGGATCCCCTTTGCTCCTTGCTCCTTTTTTCCTCCACCAGAGGAGGGAGGAGGAGGTGGTCTGAGCTGCCACACCAGCAGTGACAATTAAGCCCATTCAGAGCCGTCATTTGCATGCATCTCCTCACTAGGCGGAGAACACTCAACCTGTCATTATCTCTTGGCATAGCTGGTACCCGGAGTCACGTGGTTGTGGGGATGGCGGCTTCCTTTCCTTGGGTGCTGCTGGGCAGGATGGGAACCTTTCCTCCAGGCCCAGACAGGAGGCCAGAGCTGGAGGAGGAAGAGGATGGGGGTGCTTGGGTCCTGGGGCAGGTCTGTAGAGGACATTGAGGGAGGACAGGAGGGAGGGCAGGAATCATGTGAGGGTAGCTCCCACCTCCTCAGCTGGAATTTATTGAACGAGATTATCCCTTGAAAAGTATTAAAAGCCACCATTTTGCTGCACACCCACAGAGCAGGCTCCCGGTAGCAGCTGTTCCCTCAAAGGCACTCCAGCTGTTCCCTGCCCCCACTCAGCACCCACTACTTCTCTTCTCTGCCCCTCCCCCGGGTCCAGCTTGGCAAAGCGAGTTCCACATGCGGCTCTGCCTCATCTGGAGGATTCTAGCATTTCTCTTCTCAGAAACTGGCATACAAAAGAGCAGGAATGTGAGACCAAGGTCTTGTATGATTACCACCTTAGACCTTTGGCCCTTCACAAGGGAAACAGGGCTCAAAGGTCAAGTGGTCTGGTGGTCAGGGACTGCAGAGTCTTCAGCAGGGAGCACTTGACCTTTCTGACTCCAAGAGAAGGCCCAGTGGATATACTCCACAGAAGGACCAGAGTTTCTATTGCTGTGAAGAGATACCATGACCACGGCAACTCTTATAGAGGAAATATCGGGGCTGGCTTACAGTTCAGAGGTTTAGTCCATTATCATCATGATGTGGAAACCTGGGAGCATTCAGGCAGACATGGTGCTGGAGAAGGAGCTGAGAGTTCTACATCTTGATCTGCAGGCAGCTGAAGGAGACTACCACACTGAGTGTGGCTTGAGCATATATGAGACCTCAAAGCCTGCCCCCCACAGTGACACACTTCCTCCAACAAGGCCACACCTCCTAATAATGCCACTCCCTATGGCCAAGCACTCAAATACATGAGTCTATGGGGGCCATTCCTATTCAAACCACCACACTATTTTTAGTTAGAATGGGTGGCATTCCCAAGAAATATCCAGAAGCGCAACCCACCTCCATCCCCCCACTCCCCCACCCCCGCCAAGGCTTGTCAACATCCAACAAATTCTGAATTCCATATCTGGATTTTATTCCTTTCATTTAATTCTTTTTTTATTAAGATAATTTTTGTCATTCATTTTACACACCAACCGAAGATCCCCCTCTTCTCTCCTCCCACCCCTCCAACCTCCCCCAAACCCACCTCCTACTTTCCCCCAACAAGAAGGCAAGACCTCCCATGGGGAGGCACATCCAGTAGAAGCAAGTCCAAGCCCTTCCCCCTGCCTCAAGGCTGCACAAGGTGTCCCATCATAGGTAGTGGGCTCCAAAAAAAAACCTCCTCATGTCATTTAATTCTTTGATCCTGGTTTAAATGCAAATACCCATGAGAGAGGCAACAGTATAAATGTGTTTAGTCATTTGCCCTGTAGAAAGAATACATTTCTTCAGCCTCCCCCGTCCTGCCCCTGAGAACAGCACTGATTCCAAGGGAAGAAGAGACAGACAATCAAGAGAAGATCCTCCTCTTGAACAAGTGGGGGACAGTCAGTGGGGAAGTGTGTGTGTGTGTGTGTGTGTGTGTGTGTGTGTGTGTGTGTGTGTGATGGGGGGTGGGGGGCCTCCCTCATGCTGCCTCCCTGAATGGTTTGGTTTGGT
Organism: Peromyscus melanophrys; assembly: GCA_902168415.1. Lineage (NCBI taxonomy): Eukaryota > Metazoa > Chordata > Mammalia > Rodentia > Cricetidae > Peromyscus > Peromyscus melanophrys. Next base: position 14,363 of record CABHPR010155454.1, on the reverse strand, counting down.
TATTTCTCCTTGACACAGTGATCTGGGCCAGTCAGCACAGTGACAGCGGGTCCAATGGGAGTGGAGGCTGGAAGAGTAACCTGTCAGCCTCAGCACCCTCTGCTGCTGCAATGGGCCACATGCCCACAAAGCTCAAGCCCTCATCTCTTTGAAATGCACAGATTGACCAAAATGGATAACTACTTTCCCTGCCTTTTTCCACCTCAGAGTCAGCAACCCTAGGCAGGCTCAGCCCAGTTGTAAAGGCTTCTGGTGACCTCTCAGAAGAAGAGGTGTGATCTGCCAGGGAGGTTTGAGTACTCACTTTATGATTCCAGGTTTGGGAATGGTCTGAGTAGAGGCCAGTCTTGAAAAATCCCCTTGCTCCTCCTCAGACCCTGAGCCTGGTGAGGTCCATTGTCTCATCGTGTGTGAGTGTGTGTGTGTGTGTGTGTGTGTGTGTGTGTGTGTGTGTGTGTCTGTCTGTCTGTCTGTCTGTCTGTCTGTCCTACAGCTCCCTGGGAATGCTCAAAGACAGAGTCCCTCTCTAGATTCTGTAGCACTCAGCGTAAGGTCAGGCATACAGCTGGTACCCAGTGAGCACCCATCGGTTGATGGCTAGCAGCTATCTTTGAGTTACTCCCAGTCTAGCTGAGAAAGTAGCAACCAGAGACACCACCAAGGCCCCTGTGAGTGGCACTGACAGGCTCTACTGACCTGACCACAGTAAGCAGCCAGTCTTTCAGCCTGGCCTCATGAGGCAGTTTCTGGGGGGAGTCGCCACCTCCACCCTAGAACTGAACACTTGGGGCTAGTTTAGGTCTACCTGCGCTCTGTTTTCTTGAATGAAAGGACACTGTCCAAGCCTTCAAAGCTGAAGGAAAGCCATGGGCGCGTTTCATGGCAGCTTAGACCTCTGGCTCCAAGAGTTTTTGAATTCTGGTTCTGCATTTACAGTGGAATAGAGGGCAAGTTAACTTCTCTAGGTCCAGGCTTCCTGCTCTGCACGAGGATCATGAACCATCCATGTCAAAGTTGGCTGTGAAGACGAAATGAGATGGAGGGTGTAAAGTGCTCACGGGGGCCACACACCTACAAAAGCTCTTTTCTTTTTAAAATGTATAGATTCATGAAAAAAAATTAGATCAGGGGATAATAGCCCAGGACAAATGTCCTCTGTGTGACTTCTCTCAGTGCTGTAGCAAAATACCGGATGAATTCATCTTAAAGGAGAAAGGGTGTCCTAAAGTTCACAGTTTAAGAAGGTATGCAGCCCATCATGGCAGAGAAAACAAGGACCAGCGACACGAGGCAGCTGGTCACCATGAAACCTCAGTCAGGAAACAGAGTGGATAGGAAGTGGAACTGGACTACAAAGCCTCAAGGCCCACCCCTAGAGACCTGCTTCCCTCACTTCCACGACAGCGCCACCAGCTGGGCACCAAGTGCTCTCACACATGAGCCTGTGGAGAACATTCTCATCCAAACCACAAGCATCCTGATGTTTTCTGTAGCCCAAGACTGATGTCTTGAAGGTACCACAACAGAATTCATTAGGAGGGGAGGTTTTTATTCCCAAAGAGGGAAGCCAACTCCGATCTTCCATACAAGTGTAAAGAGTGAAATCACTCTGGGTGAGGCTACCCTAAGAAATTACGTGTCTTTGGACACACACACACACACACACACACACACACACACACACACACACACGGAGGGGGCAATTTCCTGAATGGTCTCCAAGATCAAGGTACTTGTATGAGGGCCAGACACATCACTACTAGTATAAACACAGACTTACTGACCATCTTCCGTGTGCCAGACACATGTCTGTGGAGTCCTTAAAGTGACCCTTCAAAGAAGGCATTCTTACACCCACTTAATCAATGAGGAACCTCAGTGGGCAGCTGCTTCGGCCAGGGCTCCACAGCAGGCACTGGCAAAGCTGGCATTACAACCCACACCTGGCAGACCCAAAGCCCAGACCCTCCTCTCAGTGCATTACCTGCTGTGCTCGGCGGGCTTAGTACCACTCTGCAGATTGTGAGAGTGAGCAGGTAGTTATCTGCATGAGCCCAGCACACCAGCCTGGTATCCTACCCTTGGCAGGGGTTCAGCACCTGCTCGCTGGACTGAACGCTTCACGATATAAAGAGATTTCATGGAGCAGCAGGGTGGGGTGAAGGAGAGGTGCGCCGGTATCCAGATCCTAGCGAGGACAATTGTTCTGAACACGTTTCTGAGGTCAGAGCTCAGGTGAATTTGATCTCTTACTACTTCCAGCTACTGCACAGAGTCCTGCCTCCCTTTCCCCTGCAAGGCTTGTGTTCAGTGGCCATGGACACCAGAGGCCCTCACCTTGAATAAAGAGCCCTGCCTATGAGCAGGAAGACAAGCTCATCTCCTTTAATGGCATATCTCTTGACTGCCCAAGCTGTGTGGCCAGGCTCATCATGGCTGCCACTTCTTTACTGATGCTCAAGGAGGTAGGCCTGCATTTCCAACATCTTTTCTTCCATCGCATCCTGCTCTCCACCCACCTTCCTAACTAGTCTGGCTTCTTCTAAGGCCTCCAGTGGCAGATGAAAATGAGAGACCAATTGGCTTGATTGTCCCAGGGGACTGAGATGGAAAAGATCTCTCCCATTCCAGTCTGTCTGCCCATGCTTCCCTGGCAACAGGGCCTGTCTGGGATCCTGGGCTCCCTGCCATGGGGTTTCATGACCTCTGGGGACTGCCACTGACTGTCTTGCAGAACAGGCTGTCTGTTGGCTGTGGGTCAGGGAGGGCCCTGAAGGCTGGGTTCTTCACTACAGTGAAGCCTTTTTCTGGTTCCTACTGCTTCTTCCTCTCTCCTTGGTTAGGTCCTTCCAACCCTTCTCCTTGCTCCTCCCTTCTTCCATTGTTTTATGGGGCTACTATGGCAACCATTTCCCAGTCCCTCAGCACAGGCCTCCCCTGTGCCCATTACACTCCAGTCCTCCACTCCAGGCTTATGGTGCATCCCTCTGTAGCAAGCCTGGAGTCCTTCCGTCCTTCAGGGAGTCGCAAAACCAGTCCTACCCAGAAAGAGAAGAGACAGAAAGGAGGGCACTCAAGCCGAGAGCCTCAGCCAACTTTCATTTACTTCACCACCTGGCTCTAAGCTCATGGATTCTGTCTGTATTGGGTTAAACTTCTCCACTTCAGTCAGGCCTGCAGAAGAAAGTGTGTGTGTGTGTGTGTGTGTGTGTGTGTGTGTGTGTGTGTGTGTG
>CABHPR010155453.1:0-32013 GCA_902168415.1 Peromyscus melanophrys | reverse complement strand
GAGAGAGAGAGAGAGAGAGAGAGAGAGAGAGAGAGAGAGAGAGAGAGGCTGAGCCTCCACAATTCTTTCATCATCTCTGAGATGTGGCAGCTGCCATGCTGGAGTGACCATGAGCACCCCAGTACGTGGTGACTTGAGCACCCCAGTACAGTGGTGACAGGGTCACTGGAGACACCTTCCTGCTGACCCTTGCGAGTGGGTCATTGGTCTGCACTATAGCATCCCCTAGATGAGATCACTGCATAAGCCATTCTGGTCTAACAGATCCTGTTTGTAGATTTTAGAGAAAGAAAATGAACTCTGACTTAGACCTCTGGGAGTGGGAAAAGAAGCCCGCTGACTCTGCTATGGCGGTTGGTTGGGCTGCCTCAAAACCCACACACCTGTCTCTGCCTGGCATCGTGCAGACCTGGTCAGCAGATGCAGAGCATGAATATGTTGATTAATTCACTTCTGTGGATCATCCCCACCTTTCTCTAATTTGGTCTTGGGTGTTGTTTTGCTATTTTATGGGTCTGAGTGTAATTAGTCACAATTAAAATCTGAAATCTCTAAGCATGTTTGCGCTCCAATTTCATCTGAGGCAATAAAAATAAATAACTCATGGTGACTTTATTACTTATGTTTCTCATATCTGGGAAGGCAAAATTCTGAAGGGAGTCTCTTTAAGACATCCACGGGACAAGAGGATCTGCAGGGGTTTGGAAGTCCCATAACTCCAATTCATCCTACCTGAACTGTGAGCAGCATCTACAGACAGGAGATGGGGTGTGTTTCTTTGTATTCAGGGATCTCATCATGTTCTTCTTTTACAGAGGAGGAGAGAGCCACCATTGTTACCCTCCAGCCTCAACTTCTGAGTTTCATCACAGTTAGTATCATCTACTTATATTCCAAATGGATATGAAATAACTTCCTGAGATCTAGTAATGTATTTCCAGACAATTCTTGGGAATTAAAATGTGTGAAACTTGTCAATGAAGTCTTTATTTTCCTTAAAATAATAAAGAAATTATTTTAATAGAAATAAAAATAAATAAGAAGAAAATCATTTCTCCTGTGAAGATGCCACCAAAAAGAAGACAGCATGGGTGAAGAAGGTCCCATTAAAACCCACAACTTATCGGTGCATTGATGTTGGCCTGCTCTGGCTCCAGAAGATGAGAATAAAATACTGTTCCTTGTGACTCAAGCCTCGGGTGTTGTGTTGCAGCAATATGAAAAGATCAAGAGAAGACGCAAGAGCTGGCTCATGTTATGGGTACAAGACTCCTTTCCTCTGCTATTTGCGATCTTGAGACCCAAGCAATCTGCTGTAAAATTATAATCTGTGTCTGAAGCTCATGAACCAGGGAGCAATTGATTTAAGTCCTTCAGTCCAAAGGTCCAAGAACTGGAAGCTCTAGTGCTTTGGTTCAGATGTTAGCAAAAGGGAGAGAATTACCCCCTGCATAGTGTTTTGTTCAATTGAGGCCCTGGGTGGATCCCATGATGTCATCTGAGGCTGGACCTTCCCACTGACTCAAATGTTCATCTTTTCTAGACATTCTAGGGATGCTTGACCAGTGACATGTGGATCTCAGTGGACACCTAGAATTATAGATGTTCCTAAATCCCCACTTTCTGTCCTTTCCTCTCCCCTTACCTCTTTCCTTACCCCCCACCTTCTCCCCTGTGTGAGTTCATTGGAAACTTTACATACTGAGGGTAGATTTGAGGGGGCCTGGCGTCTCTCCTGAAGTAGCTGACATATAGCCCCCATAGCTTCTGTGAGAATGCTAGCTAAGTAGGATGCAAGAGTTTCTCATTTATCAATGTAATACATCTCAGAACCTGCTGACATCATTTCCTTTCCCTGTCATTCAAAGTTTCATCAAGAGGGCCAGCGCATTCTGTCCCCAGAATAACTCATCACATCCTCCCATCTCTCCTTCCTTACAGACACTCTTACTTAGATCACAGATCCAGGGCTGTAAGTTGAATCTCATCCACCCAAAAAAGATTTTTTTCCAGTCCATCCCTCTGTGGTTGTGAATGGGTCCTTATTTGGAAATGGGGCCTTTGTAGATACAGTTACGTTAGGGCAAGGTATTTCCAGATTCACTGAGTCTAGATGCAATGCTGGTGCCTTTATCTGAGAGAGGTTTGGAGTTAGATTGGAAGGGGGGATTTTGCTATGGCTGGCTGAAATGCAGAACCAAGTGGCATCTCTGTGCGCCAAGAAATGTGAATATTACTGGCAAATGCCAGAATCTAGGAGAGGCACGAACTGGTTCTCCCCCACCGCCTCCAGAAGAAACCAATGCTGTGAGTGTCTTCACCTAGATCTCTCTCTAAGTCGCCCAGTTGGTGGCAGTTTCTGACCACATTTCTGGGAAGCCCTTGCACCCAGTGGCCACGGTGGCTTTAAAAACATTTCCTGCCTCCAGACACTCAGCTTCTCTCACCACTGATCCCCGTGGCAGCCTGCACTCTGCATTCAGTGCTGGTGTGATGCTCAGGAAAGGGCTCTCAGACACAGGAGGGGAGGCCAAGAATTTGGAGATATTTTGAGCCCAGGAAGTGGCTTTGATCTTTAAATCCACTGCATACTTGCTGAAAACTTGGGGGTGTTCTTTTAAAATATCCTCTAGTCTCCTAAAATTATCTAGTACCTGTTATTCTGCCAAGGCAGCATGGGAGATCAAGACACTATGCTCTCCCATCAACGGACTGGGCTATTGTTTCTCATAGCTCCGTTGTTCTTCTGTCTGTTTCTCTTTCTCTCCATACCTGAGGGAAGGCTCCTCCTTGCTAAATACTGTTTAAATCTCGTTTTCTCTCTGAATGAGAAATGAGCACCTCAGCCTGAAGATCCTTGAACTAGCTTCACCAAACAGACTAAATGCCCTTTGCTTCCCTCACCTTGGCAGGCTGAGTGCTTCCTGAGGGTGCCTGAAAATTGTCACCGTGGGGTCTTTGCATACATTTCCCTCATTACTGTGTCCAGAGTCATAAACGTCACAAGCAGAACCCACAACAGATCATCGACAGAGACAAAGAAGATGGCCGACGCACTCAGGTGGCTTGCCCCTTCATAGAAGGCTTCCATTTCATCCAGTTCTGTTAGGTGGAGTGCTGTGCCCTGAGCTTAGAGCTATACCAGGAAGATGGGATGGTGTTCTTCTGGCCCAGTTTCCAGTCTCCTGGAGTCCCAGGAAGCTTTCTTTGCCAGATTCACCAGATGGTAAGTCTGTAGTCATGACCTTGGTACTCCTTGACGGAAATGAGGGCCAGGTGTGGCACCAGCAATGCCTCTATGTGGTTTAAGTGTCTCCCCAGCAATCTGTCTGGAGTACATGTCTAGGTATGCCAGAGCTCAGCACGACTGATCCATGGGTCTGTGTACACCTGGAAGGCTTTTGGCTCCATCAGTCTCTCTGTAGCTGTGGTCTACAAGGTCAGGAAGGAATGGGATAAATGGTGACAGTGACTTGTATCTTTGATGGCACATCTTCTCAGCGGTCAGTGAATCTGTGTGTGCGTGTGTATGAGCGTGTGTGCGTGTGCGTGCGCGCGTGTGCGTGTACGTGTAGTTTGGAATAGGTACTTGATGCTGTGCTTTATCCTTTTCTTTCTTTCCTTCTTCCTTCCTTTCTTCTTCCTCTCTTTCTTCCCTTCTTTTCTGTTCTATGAGATAGAGTCTCTTTATCAAGATAACCCAGGCTGGCCTTGAACTCAGACTTACAATAATCCTGCATCTGCTTCCTGAGTGCTGCAATAATGGACATAAGTCACCGAGCCATTTTTTTTCCTTATTTTTGTTTGTCTGTTTTTGAGATAAGGTCTCACGTGTCCCTGACTAGCCTCCACTTCACTTAATAGCCTCGCGTGTCCTAGAACTTTTGAGTCCTCTTGCCTTCAGCTCCCAAATGCTAAGATTACAGAAAGGTTACAGACACACACTGTCATGCCCCCCTTTTTTATGGGTCTTGTACAGATAGGTAGCCAGTCTACCACATGAGCTACATCCCCAGCCAAGCCCTTTCACTTTTTAACACCCTCTCTTTCCAGTTCCAAGTGTGGGTGACTTATAAGCAGGCCAATGGCGCAGGCAACTGAGTTTTTGAGGAGTTTAAAGTGTGGTCTGACACATTTGGATGCTGAAGGTCTGTGATGGCTAAGGATGTGAGAGGACTCCATTGCTAGGTATAGCATCTCCCTTTACTGAGCTACAGCAAATAGCCAACAACCATAATGTCCAGAGAAACCCACTTAGACAGTGAAAGAAAAGAATTCTCAGTTCTGTCTGTAGGTAGCAACATCTGTCACTGTACATAATATTACAGAAAAAAAATTGGCACAGAGGAAGAACAACAGAGATAGTTTGCTAAAAGTGGGATTCATTAATTTGTAATCACGGCCACCCCTAGGTATAATCATATTTAAGAAACACACTATCAGATAGTTCATTTATTTTTATGGCAAACCAATTACATTTGATGCTCATTTTCCTGAGGCCAATTCCTCGTTCTCCCAAGAAGCCATTCCGTGTGCTCTTTGCAAAGGAAATCCAAGCTTGTGCCAGGTGAGACCTGCTGATGTCATGTTTCAGAATGGCATTTGGGAGACAGACATGCTCAATGGCTTGCACATAGCTTTCAGAGGGTAACGGAGGCATTTGGAGACTCGAACAGCACATTCCCAGCTTCCACTGTATGCAGTATGTAACTCCCACAGGTGATGTCTGATCTGAGATTTTTCATGCATGATCAAGTTGAGGTAGTGTGGTTTTAGGGTATTCATTCCAATCCAGGGATGATTGTATTTATTCATTCCAGTCTTCAGTATCTGGACACTTTTCATTGTCCCCAGTGGGGAGCATCCTACTGACATCTTGAACATAGAGACCAAGCCTGCTGCTAAACACCCTACCACAGCAGTCTTCACAGCAGAAAGCGACGTAGTCAGAAACGTGCAAAGTGCTGAGCTGGAGGTGTCTTGCTCTAAGGAAAAGAGATTTTATTTTCCTTGCGACAAGAACCCTTAGGAAATCTCACCCTCATTTTGCCTGGGACAGCCACAATGTCATGACATGGTAGTTTATCTCAGAAGGATTTCCTCCTTATTTCTGCAGAGTAGAGAATTGTGTCCATGCTGGGATTGCTAGTTTGGTGATCTGTGACAGGTGGGTTGACAGTTTGTGCTTACTTAGCTGGTATTTCCTCGGTGCTAATCTTTAACTAACAATACTTACTTACACAGTGGCCAGGCTTCCCTTAACAGATACTAACATTTGGAAGAGGAAAAGGAGGGAAAGTAGTGAAGAAATGGGGAAACATGTGTGTTCATCTTAAACACACTGACATGTTTCTGTAAGCAGAGCACCGTTAATTAGCTTGGAGGCTGAGAAGACAGGTGTTTAAAAGCAGCCATGAAATATTACAGCATCTGAGAACCCTCAAGTCTGATTATTGGAAATTATTTTTGGAATAATTCTGTCATGTCAACATAACAAACTGGAATGGCACCAGTGACTGTCACAAATGCTCCCCTACATCCCTGCCTACCACTTCATTAAAGAATAAACCTTGGTCTAGAAAATAATCCCCAATGATTTGTTCCTAATTTGACCGGGCATTCTGGGCATTGGGCATGGCTCTCCTAGTTAGTATTATGTCAACTTGACATAAGCTAGAGTCATCTGAAAGGAGGGGACCTCAACTGACAAAATGGGAATTTTCTTAATAGGTGATTGATGGGGGGGGCCCTCAGCCCATGGTAGGTGGTACCATCCCTGGGCTAGTGGTCCTGGGTTCTATAAGAAATCAGGCTGAGCAAGCCAGTAAGCAGCACCCCTCGATGGTCTCTGCATCAACCCCTGCCTCCAAGTTCCAGCCCTGTTTGAGTTCCTGTTCTGATTTACATCAGTGATAGACTATGATGTAGAAGTCTAAGCCAAGTGAACCCCTTCCTCTCTAACTTGCTTTTGGTCATGATATTTCATCATAGCGATAGTAACTCAAACTAAGTTGGTACTGGATAATAGGGTATTGCTGTGAGAGGCTGGACCATGTTTCTGGGAGGACTTTGGAACTTTGGACTAGAAAACCATTGAGTATTGAGCGGTCAGGAGCTTGGAAGATAAGATGTTGAGAGCAGTGCAGAGGATGGAGGCCTGGCCTGTGAAATTTCAGAAGGAAGCAAAGACTCTATCAGGCCATTTGTGTGAAGAATCTGTGGTGTCTCATTAGCTGGGGCTGAAGAATCAGCCGTGATTAAGAAGAGACCAGCATCATCGAGGTGGAATCTTTTGGGAAGTGTTCCCTCAGGGTCATCACACAGAAGCTGTGGTCAAGAAGTGGACAAGATTGTACCTCGTGTTGGCAGCCAGACTTAATAATGTCACCCAGGTGGTGCGGGTTTTGAAGGCATGAAGGGGACATGGGAGCAGCTGAGGCTTGGCACTGTGTGGCAAGTCTGGAGTCCCTGAAGAGAGCCCAGGAGAGGCTATTGGTGAAAGTGCAGCCCTGTTGAGCAGAAGACTCCAGTGTTTTGGAGATGCCAGTACCACTAACATCAGCAGCCTCTGTGGACCCAGTGGGAACCTAGGGGACAAGCTGTGTGTACTGTAGAGGACAGAGCTGGAAATGTGACCCAAGCCCCTTGGAGGAGGAGTCCAGAAGATTGTGAGGAAATCCCAGATAATTGGACCTTGAGTTATTTATACTTCTGGAGTTTGGTTTTGCTTTGTTAAGATTGTGACTGTGCCCTGGTTCTTCCCTCTTGAAGTAAGGATATGTTTTTTTTTTGTTTTTTTTTGTTTTTTTTTTTTTTAATAGAAGCCCACAGTCGAGAGACTAAATTTTAAAAGAGATTTTAGGTTTTAGAAGAGATGTTGGATTTTACAAGAGACTTAATTTTAGTGTTTGAATTTGTAAAGACTATGGTACTTTTTAAGTTTGTAAAATGCTTTATATTGTGATGTTGATGTTAATTTGTGATCTTGGGGAAGAACAAGAAAGGAAAGGTTATGGCTTAACAATGATATGTTTGAGTGTCAAATTGACAAAGGGTCAATTGTTCTGGCTAGTTTTATATGAACTTGATACAAACTAGAATCATCTGAAAGGAGAAAACCTCAATTGAGAAAATGCCCCCATAAAACCCAGCTGTAGGGCATTTTCTTAATTAGTGATTGATGGGGGAGGGTCCAGCCCATGGTGGGTGGTGCCATCTTTGGGCTGGTGGTCCTGAGTTCTATAAGAAAGCAGGCTGAGCAAGCCATGGGAGCAAGCCAGTAAACAGGATTCCTTCATGGCCTCTGCATCAGCTCCTGCCTCCAGGATCCTGCCCTGTTTGAGTTCCTTCCTGACTTCCTTCAGTGATGAACAGCAATGTGGAAGTATAAGCCAAATAAACCCTTTCCTCCCCAACTTGCTGTTTTGGTCATGGTGTTTCATCACGGCAACTGTAACTCTAAGACAATGACTACCTATTATATTGTTTTGTATTTGTTTTATAAGACAGTCTTTCGTAGCCCAGGCTGCCTTCCAATGCTCTGTGTAGCTGAAGATGATTTTGAACTGCTGATCCTCCTATGTCTGCTTCTCAAGGTCTGGACTGCAGACATGCATCACCATGTCTGCTTCCTGTGGTGTCAGAGATGGAACTCAACAGCTTCACGCCTGCTAGGCAAGCACTCTGCAAACTAAGCTACAGCCCCAGCCCAGCTATGGTTATCCATAGACTCCACAGTGATGTTTAAGCATCTCTCCTGCTGGGTGGGGGAGGTAAAACACAAGGGATGCTTGAGAGAGAACAGAGATTGTCTTAAGAGAAGAAATCTTTCACTCATGGGACAAAGAGGTGCCACCCTTCTCTACCAAGAGCTCAGTTGCCTAACAGTGTGAGGTTAAAGAACCCACCTTGTTTTGTCAGGATGAGTAAGTAGCAAGAAGGAAAAAATCTATCTGAGAAAGGCCAGCATAGGGGCTTTCAAGGCTACTGCTACAAAAAGGAAGGAAGGAATAAAGGAAGGAAGGAAAGAAGGGAGGGAGGGAGGGAGGGACAGAGGGAGGGAGGGAGGGAGGGAGGGAGGGAGGGAGGGAGGAAAAGGAAAGAAGGAAGGAGGATGGGAGAAAGGGAGAAGAAAGGAGCCCCAAAGCCAAGGATGCTGTTCTCTAGTCTCCAATCTGACAGCCAGTCCTCAGTTACAGAAATCAGAAGTAAATTACAATTTGATTAATTAAATATGGAGGTGAACTGGTGTTTCTTTCCTAGCCAGACATTACCAGTTCTTCTGGTTTTGAGTTGGTAATTACCAGCACCATCATTTATTCATTTTTTGTAATGAACTTTTTAATTAAAATTGAACTGCTTTGTATTTCTTGCCTTCTCTTAAGAAAATCACTCAAGTGTTGAAGTCCCAGATATTGGAAAGCTTAATTAACAGCACGGACAGAGATGAGCAGAAAGAGCTGGAAGGGAGAATGTGCCTCCTCATTTTCCACAGACAGTCTCTCCAAGAACCCAGGCTGGTTGTGCACATCCGTCACCCTGCCAGAAGTTATGTTCATTAGATGCTGAAGAGCCGTGCTGGGGAAGCCTCATGCAGGCTCATTTCCAATCCTTTTACCTGCTCAGCCTCATTTCAGAAGTCTCACACAGACCTCACAAAATCTCCCACAGTGTCCTGAAAGTGTGCATAATATTCAGGCACAATAGACACCGGCTTGTGCTGGAATCTTACAGCTGTGGGAAACACATTCATATTGAAATAAGGCCCAGAATCTCCAGAAAAAAATAGCCAACATGGATGGGCAGGGAGATGACAGATATGACTGATGTATTATATGTAAAATAGATAAATGTTGATGGTACATGATATATGATAGAGATGATGGATAGATGATAGATACAAAACTAGATTACAAATGATAGGTAGACAGATATTTCTCATTTTATTTTAACATATCCAGACACTTTATGGACTGGCTTCTTTGAGTGTGGACATTAATAAGCTAACAATTGGGAAGGGGGCTGACAGGCTGGAGAGGTAGGCTGGAACTAACGTGCCTGCCTGAGCCACACTGTCCACCTCTTCAAGGATCTGCCGATTTTGTTCTTCAGACAGGAGGCCCACACACATTATCCCATTACCAGGGATAATCACTTATATTTAAAGTCAGCTGATTGTGGGTGGTTGGAAAATACCTTTAAGGCTGCGCCTAAGTGAGTGATTCATGAAATAACTGGACACCACAGTCCAGCCAAATTAACACACAATTAATTAATTAACAAATTAATTCCACCCAGGTCAGGAGGTTAGGTGTCACTGAGGACTGACCCATTCAGGAGGCCCAGAGTCCCGTACTCCCCTCCTTCCCCTCCCCAGCCCTGCTGGGCCAGCCCGATTCTGGCTTTGATCTTCTCTATAGTCTATTTACTATGATTCTGATCAACCCTGTTTTTTTTTTCTTACTCTCTTAAAGGACAAGCAAATCGACTGTTTGGTTGAATTGGAAGAGAGATTTCATCATTCCTAGGATGCCTACCATCTTCAGAGACTACCGCCCATCAAATGTTCACTTTTTTTCATTGTTCTCCTTTCGTGCATGTGATCTGACTCACTTCACTTCGGAGATGCTGGATTTCTTGGTGGTGGAACATACTTCATCTTCACTGATGGGCAGTTGATCATCATGATGCTATGGGATGTCTGGGCTCTTCTTGTCTCGATGAAGAGTTGAACAGTGTACAGAAAGGTCCCAATAAAAGCAAAGATTTGTTAAAAGGGAAAGAAAAGGTAAAAGGCTTACCCCACAGAGCAGAAGTAGACCAGAGTAAGCAGGTGGTCCAAGGCTCCTCAATTCAGGTCCAGGACTTTTAACTACACAGGGAAGGGAGGAGTTCCCTGAATGTGTAGACTGTTTTTTGACTGACATAGATGATTGACAGCTCCAGGTCTTGTTATGTTTACTTTTCAGGAACCAACTCCCAACACTCTGTAATAATCACATGCATGAGATGTCTATACGCATAGCCCTTAAGTGGTTCATGATGCATGTCACCAGAGAATCTCTTGCTGGGTTTACTTCCCAATAGTGGTTGGATTTTTCTGTTAGGTGTAGAGGGTTCACATGGTCCAAACAGTACTCTAGAGGACAGTCTTTTAATGGTTAAGTCCCTTCTTATGGCTCATAGTCATGGACATCTAACCCCACCTTCCTGACTCAATGGCATCCTTAGATAAAAAATAAATTAAGATTTTTTAAGTGTGCAAGCTTGAGAAGCCAGCAATATTTAAATTATTAATTCTAAATCAGTAAGGCATCCATTTGTTTGTTTTTAGTTCATTTGTCGTTTATTACCACATCTGTTCATCTATCTATCCATCCAACCATCCATCCATCCATTCATACACTCATATGCCCATTTATCCTGTGTACTTCCTTTTTTTGAGAGGCTGTCTTGGTCACTTTGTTGTTGTTCTTTTGTCAACTTGGCACAAACCAGAGTTAGCTGGAAAGAAGAACCTCAATTGATAAAATATCCCTACAAGATTGGTCTGTACTGCATTTTCTTGATGAATGATAGACATAGCTGAGCCCAGTATACTGTGGGATGTACCATCCCTAGGAAGGTAGTTCTGAGTTGTATAAGAAAGCTGGTTGAGCAAGCCAGTAAGCAGCACTTCTCCATTGGCTCTTGCCTCCAGGTTCCTGCCCTGCTTGAGTCCCTGTACTGACTTCCTTCAGTGATGGGCTACAATGTGGAAGTGTAAGCTAAATAAACCCTTTCCTCCCTGTCTTAGTTAGAGTTGCCACTGCTGTGATGAAACACCATGACCAAAGCAACTTGGGGAGGAAAGGGTTTATCTGGCTTACACTTCCACATCATTGTTCATCACTGAAGGAAATCAGGACAGGGGCTCAAACAGGGCAGGAACCGAGAGGCAGGAGCTGATGCAGAGGCCCTGAGGAGTACTGCTTACTGACTTGCTCTCTCTGGTTTGCTCAGCTTGCTTTAGAACCCAGGACCACCTGCCCAGGGATGGCACCACCCACAGGGTTGGTTCCTCACTCTTATCCCTTCTCAGATAACTTTAGCTTGTATTAAGTTGACAAAGCTATCCAACACATTCCCTAACTTGCTTTTGGTCACGGTGTTTCATCACAGCAATAGTAACCCAAATTAGGACAGACATCGGTATCAGGATTGTGGAGCTATTTATGTGATGGACCTGATCACATTTTTAGGAGAATTGTGGAAGGACTTTGGAACTTTGAGCTAGAAGAGCCATTGAGTTTTGAGAGCTCTGTGGGATGTTCTGTGGGAGCTTGGAAGATAAGAATGTTGAGAACAGTGCAGACAATAGAGGCCTGGCTTGTGAAGCTTCAGAGGGAAGTTTAAAGACTCTATCGGGGCCATTTGCTATTTTGAATTAATAGTTTGCGGTTCTGGTTAACTGGGGCTGAAGAATCAGCTGTGATTAACAAGGTACCAGAACCACAAAAGTGAAACTCTTGCTTAGTTGGATACTCAATGCTGGTCAGCTGACAAATTAATGGTGATTTAAGAAGTTCTCTTAATCACTGAGGTAACATCTGGAGTTGTTTCCTCAGGGTCAGCACACAGAAGCTGTGGTCCAGAGGTAGACAATGTTGTACGTTGGGCTGGCAGCTGAACTTGGTCACGTCTAAAAGTCACCCAGGTGGTGCTGGTTTTGAAGGCATGAAAAATTATGGAAAGTAGCTGAGGCTTGGCATGTGAGAGGCCAGGGGGCCACTGGTGAATATCCAGAATCAGTAGTAGTTGAAGGCCCAGAATTAAAGGGGTCATGTAGATATTGAGTCTTGGCACCGTGAAGAGAGCTCAGGAGAGGCCATTGGTGAGAAAGTACAGTAGCATTTTGGAGATGCCAATATGATGGGATGACCACCAAGAACATCAGTAGCCATGGAGTGGAGCCAGCTCTAACTTAGAAGACAAGCTGTGTGATGCAGAGGGTGGAGCCAGAGAAGTGACCCAGGTATTTTGGAAGAGCCCAGAAGATTTTGAGTGGATCCCAGACATTGAAGTGATTTACATAGTTGAAGTTGGGTTTTGCTTTGTTCAGATTGTGACTATGTCTTGGTTCTTCCTTCTTGAGGAAAGTATTTAACTTAATTTTTATTTTACAGAATCCCGCCATTGAGAAACTTTGAACTTTTAAAATGAATTGGATTTTTAAAGAGCCTGGGCTTTTAATGTGTTCAAATTTGTAAAGACCATCAACTTTTAAAGTTACTTACATTTTATGTCGTGATTTTAATATTAACATGCTGTCTTGGGGGAAAATGAGAAAGGAGAGGTTCTAATTGAAAAGTGATGTGTTTGTGTGTTGGCAAGGGATCAGTTGTACCGGCAAGTTTCATGATAACTTGACAAAGGTAAAGTCATCTGAGAGGAGGGAACCTCAATTAAGAAAATGCCTCCATAAGATCAGGGTATAGACAAGTCTGTAGGGAATTTTATTAATTACATGGAAGGTCCAGTCCATTGTGATTGGTGCCATCCCGGGGCTAGTGGTTTTGTAAGAAAGCAGTCTGAGCAAGCCAATAAGCAGGACTCCTCCACGATCTCTGCATCAGCGACCACCTTCAGGTTCCTACCCTATTCGAGTTCCTCTCCTGACTTCCTTCAGTGATGGACCATGGATATGGAAGCATACACCAAATAAACCCTTTCTTCCTAACTTGCTTTTGGTCATGTTGTCTCATCACAGCAATAGTGACCCTGACTAGGATGCCTTTGATGTTTAGTCCTTTTTTTCTTTGCCCTCTCTTGCTTAGGTGCTTAAGAGGATGAATTCCTCTTGTGCTTTGTATTCAATGTTGTTGCTAAAACTTAGTGAAGCTAATAAAAACGTGTGATTCCAGGAAACATATCTCTTGGTTTTACACTTCATAAGGATGTGAACTTGGACTTCCTGCTTCCAGGTAGAACTAAAATCACAAAGAAGTAATGGATGGCCGTCTGGGACTGGTCGTTTGCCACCAGCACAACGAAAGTTATATGTGAGCCATCCTGGAGACTAATTTGTAACTCAAATGTTAAAAGGTCTCATTAATAAAAAACCTAGAGCCGGATATTGGGGTAAATGCTGAAAGATCAGAGAGACAAAGGAACAAGTCACAGCCACCACTTCTTCAGCCTTAAAAAGCCTCTAGCTGAAAGGGACACTTCTGCTGAAAAGCCTTTAGTTCCTGTCTCCTCATGCCTTATATACCTTTCTCTGCCCAGCCATTAAAGGCGTGTGTGCTTACCAGTACTGGGATTAAAGGTGTGTGCCACCACTGCCTGGCTCTGTTTCTCTCCTAGACTGAGTGCAGTCTCATGCAGTCCAGGGTGGCTTTGAACTCAGAGACCCAGACAGATCTCTGCCTCATGAGTGCTAGGATTGAAGGTGTGTGCTACCACTGCCTGGCATCTGTGTTTAATCTAGTGGCTTGTTCTATTCTCTGATCTTCAGGCAAATTTTATTACAGTACACAATATATCACCACAATAATTGGCAACTGTGTGAATAATTTATTGAACCATTCACATCATTTTAGAAAGTCATATTTCTTTTCTTCGCTGATCAATCCTATCTCACATTTGCAACTGTGTTTTGTCAATGAAGGCTTGGCTTACTATCCCTGTGGAAAACAGAGAATGTAGACAAGAAAACACTTTCAAAAGTTCAAAGTAGGATACATTTTTGGTAATATCTTATGAGCATCTGATTCACCCACCCTGTGCCTCTACAACCTCCAGAAAATATCTTTTTGGCATAATTCAAGAAAGTAAAGAAGAATTTGGGAGATTTTAGTTGGGTATAACTAGGCTAGGCCTGATAACAGTGGTGTCTTCAGGAGCAGAGAGCTTTTATCCAGCATTAGCTGAGACGACAACAGAGCAATCAAACGATCTATGGTGCTCTCGACAGAGAATATATTCCAGTATTTATCATTTGTCTCTGGAAATCTCGCAAGGGTCTCCTTTGCTTGTCAGAAAGAAATTTCACCAAAAAAGAACCTACTTTAAAATAAATAGGAATTGAGAGGGTGGGGGAGGTCATGGAGAACTATTAGATGTCTGACTTCTGACTTCAGTTCAGCAGAGTGTGGCCAGTCCATCACTGCGGGATGGTAACCTTGCCTATGGAGCTACTTTCTGAGCTTCCACAGCCCAAGCTGAAGAATGGGTATTATAGATTCAATTCAGCTGATACGATAAATATGGAAGAAAATAGATTATTTCCGCTTACAAATCCTGATCACAGTCCATCACTGTGGGGAAATCAAGGCAGGAACTTCACAGCCACATCACGTCCCCGCAAGATGGCATGAACGCATGTGTACTCACTTGCTTACTTTATTGCTCACTCACGTTCTCTGCTCTTACACAGGCAAGGATTCCCTGCCTAGGGAATGGTACCAACCACAGTGGGCTGGATCTCTGCACATGAATTAACTTGACTAAGACAATCCCTCCCAGACATGCCGAGACTCTCTTCCCAACTGATTCTAAGTTATGTCTACTTGACAATCACAGCTCACCATTACAATGAGAATAATGGCAATCTTCTCACGGCTACCTGCCTGGAGGGACTGCAGGGGTCCCTTTGAGGAAGTGTTCATCGCACAGGGAGAAAAAAGTAAGAACCTGGTGAGCAGGAATAGCACATGGATCATGGCAACAGTTGTTTCTATGGTTTTCCTTTTAACCCACCATGTCTTCAGGTATTCGGGGAAAAATGCCTCACAAAGTGGTAAAGCTACCCATCCCTTAGCAATGATGTCTAGCTGTCTTCTTGTCTTAAAACCAACATACATAGAATTTTAATCTTATTCCAATTGCTTTTTCTATCTTTATTATATTTTGTAATCTAAATATAAAATACACTATATTTTATTGCTTTAAAACCTCATACAACTTAAAGTTGGTATATTAGTTACTTCTCTGTTGCTGTGATAGAATACCATGGCCAAGGCAACTTATAGAAGGAAGGGTTTATTTGGGACTTACAGTTCCAGAGGTTTAGAGTCCATCGTGGTAGGCAGCATGCACCAGGCAGACAGGCACGGCACTGGTACAGCAGCTGAATGCTCACATCTGGATTCTCAAGCAGGAGGCAGAGAGGGATACCAAGAATGGAGCAAGACTTTTAAAACCTTGAAGCCCATTCCCAGTGACACACCTCCTTAAATGAGGCCACACCTCCTCATCCTTCCCAAACAGCCACCAACTGGGGACCAGCTACTCAAATCTGAGATTCATGGGGGATTCAAATCACTACAGCAGGTTCACTTCCAGATATCCGTTAACACAAAGAAAGAGTCTAAAGTGACTGACCCACTGTCTTTAGACCCCCATATGCATTTTCTTTACATCCTTTATGCCCGTCAGAAATCATATAACATTTTAATTTTCCTATTTATCTGTTTCCTTTACTAAAATGCAAGGTTGAGGAGGGCAGAGACTGTTGGACTTGTTCACCAGTTTACCTCTGTTACCCTGAAAATACTACATACATACTAAGATGAATATTCAATAAATGAATTCAGAAAATGGGCATTTTTATTACTTGGCTAAATATATGCTCACAGTCTCAAGGCACACCCTCCTGCTTTTATTATTTACCTTGTCAGATGTGACATTTCCAATGTAAACTACGCCCTATTCAAACCATCACTTGGTGAATATGTAATTTTCATCAAACTGTGCTTTAATACTAATCAGAATGAAAAGCCTCCTTTTCCAAATGTCCATTGACCTTGACCATCTCTGGTGTTTGCATAGTGATGTTAAGAAGACCACATTTGAAGCAGCCCAGGGATCTATTCTCTGTTGCAGGCAAGACAGGGAACAGCAAATCTAATCTAATCAATGGAGGAAACTGAACAAGTGAAAAGTCAAAGCTAGCATTTGAAAGGACTGACGAAGCATGCAAACCTTTGGTAAGATTATTCCAGAAAAAAAAATGAGTAGAACACAAATAACACGGGGAATAATAAAGGACCTACTAAGTGCAAGACATAGTGGGTGCCTAGGCAATGTGATCCCCATAGATTCAAATCTTAGGCTGGAATTTTACAGCAATTATAACTTTGCAAAATTAAAAAGAAATATAAGCTCAAAACAAACCATTAAACCATCAAATATTATATATGAACCCATTCTAAGGTGAGAAGAGGGTGGTAGAAATTCTTAGCTCATTTTACAGCAATGCAAACCTTGACAGCAGAATACATAAACCTATCCTAAAAACACCAAGTAGACAGCAGGATTCACTGCTCACTGTTTACAAAAACTGGAAGCGAAGGGAAAACAGATGGGGACTCTTTAATCTTATTAAAAAAAAAAAAGCCTAAACAAAGATAAGCATGAAGGAAATAAACACAGAACTCTGATCCTCATGGATAAAGCTGAGCAGGTGTGTAGGGCTTTGCTAGCTCACGGTCCACAGAAGGCCTTGGCCTTTAGCGGCACATTGATCTTCGGGCACAAGCCTCTGGACGGGTTAGAGCAAGCAAGTCCGCCCCAGCTTTAGGGGACCTGAACGTCTATCAAAGCAAAATCAGACTCCTGTGCAATCAGCCTGAGAGAGAGACACAGAGACAGAGAGACAGAGAGACACAGAGACACAGAGAGAGACAGCAAGAGACACAGAGAGACACACAGAGAGAGAATGAGACAGAGAAAGACACACAGAGACAGAGAGAGAATGAGACAGAGAGATACAGAGATAAAGAGACAGAAAGAGACAGAGACAAAGAGAGAAACAGAGACAGAGAGAGACAGAGTCAGAGAGATACAGAATCAGAAACAGAGACAGAGAGAGACAAAGAGGAAGAGAGACAGAGACAGAGAGATACAAAGAGACAGAGACAAATGAATCACTAGTTAATAAGAGAACTATTATGAAGCCTCAATCAAATCAAATAATCCCATACACAGAAAATCAGAACTCAGGAGGCCGAGGTAGGTACATATGTGTGAGTCTGAGGCTAGCCTACTCTGCACAAAAAGTTCTAGACCACCTAGGACTACATATTGGGGCCCTGTCTAAAAATAAATAGATTATT
This sequence comes from Peromyscus melanophrys, assembly GCA_902168415.1. Classification (NCBI taxonomy): domain Eukaryota; kingdom Metazoa; phylum Chordata; class Mammalia; order Rodentia; family Cricetidae; genus Peromyscus; species Peromyscus melanophrys. The sequence continues at coordinate 14,917 of CABHPR010155453.1, read as the reverse complement.
TATTTAATTAATTAATCAACCAAAATTAAAAGCAAGATGACTTCACATTCCCAGGGCAACAATCAAGGACACATCTCCCGAGAACAGTGTGTTTATGTTTGGAAGACAAGACTCAAGTGCATTACAGTCAGTTTTCTTTTGGAGTGTTCAGGTAAGAAAAGCAGACCCCCTGAAGACAGTACCATGGGCAGGACACCCAGTCACCCCTGCAGACAGTACCCTGAGCAGGACACCCAGTCACCCCTGCAGACAGCACCCTAGGCATGGCACCCAGTCACCTGCCCATTTCAATGTCCTTCAAAAATTTTCTTGAAAGTCTAAACTTCATCTCGATGTTAACTGTCTTTAAATACTTGATTTGAATGAACTTTTCCACTCTGATATTTCTGATTGGCTATTTGCAGAGTTCTCAATTCCTTCTTTAGTTTCAAACAGAAATCACTGAAGCAGTATACCGCAAACAAGCCTATGGGAAGTGAACTGATACTAACTGGTGACCCAAACCACTTCCCCTCAACTAGCAAAACACCTGCAGGGAAGTGTGCGGAGAACACCTTAGATACTGTTGTGTAGCTGTTTCCTAGGAGTGGAGACCTTCTCTCCTGGGAGGAAAGAGGCTCCTGAGACTCAGGAAGCATACAGTACCCAGAAAGCTCATGAAACTTACGGTGCTCTAGAAGCTCACCAAGTACATTATGCACAGGACCCCTCCCAAAGGCTACAAGAGTTGCTGGAGAGAGAAGATTCACTGTTGGAGCTCCTTGAAAGTTGGACAGGGAGCTCCTGAAATACAGCTTTTGTAGTTATCACCAACGCTGGGGTGGGCTTTTCAATGATGCAACTGTCTGAGTCACCCATGCACCTGTAATAACCACAATAAACGTATAGATTTGTCGTACCAGACGTGGGTGGGACATTTCTTTTATTTTGGGATGAATACATATTTGTTTGAATCAACCTCAAAACATAAATCACCCAAACAGTATTATTTTATAGCCTTATTCCCAGCTCATTTTCTTGTTTCCTGTTTGTACCCAAATGTCCTTTTTGGCTAGGGTGTCACATATCGAGGTGGGGGGAGTGGTCTTAGAGTTTGTGAGAGTCAACTGTTTCTTGTGTACTCTCCCAATACCCTCAGCTGTGACATTTGCCTAGAAGTTTCCCAGGGATAAGTGGTTTAGTCAAAGCCCCGGGGATATGGACACACGGTTTGACAAGCAAGAGATTGGAAGGCAATGAGCTATCCCACTGAGGAAAGAAGTGTCAGAGAGCCAAGGGCACTATCTGAGGAGACCAGGAACAAGCATCAGAGGCAATTCACCAGAAAACAGCGACCCCGAGGAAAGAAGTCAAGCTCCAAGGACAAGATTTCCCCTCTGCGTCAGTTCTTAGCCTCACTGACAACTGCCAGGGTATGCCAATGCAGAATTTCCAAAGCTGAGGAGCAGAGGAGATATTTGGGGCTGGAACTCACCTATGTTGTTCTTTCAGATAAAAAATATTAGCTTCTCCGGTTCATTGACCTTGTGCAGACCGGGTAGCACCTCTGCCAGCTCTGGCTCTTTGTGAATGTTTATTCACAGGCAGCAGAGACTAGGCCTCTTGTAATAAAATCAGCCCAGCAAGCCATTCCAAAGACTCATGATAGGGATCACTACCCAAATTAATTTGCTAGCAAATAAAGAATGGGATGCCAAAATCAACAAGAGAGGGCCGCCAGCTGGTAGGTCACAAAGGCTCTTGTTCCCCTTTGTTCTTGAGGCTGCTGCCGAGTTAGAATGCTTATCTTTTCTAAATCACAACGACTTAATTTTGCTCATGATATTTATTTATTTGGGAGCTTTTAAAATACAATTTTTATTTTTTAGTTTAAGTTTTTATTTTCAGATGATTAATAAGTTTCCATGTTGATAGGCCACAGGGTGGTATTTTTCAATACCGTGGAATAAAGGATAATGCCAGGCAGTTGGCATATTCTTCACCTCATTGACACAGTTACCATTTTTTAAAAATGAACTCTTTAAGTTAATATGGAAAGCAATTGGTTTCATTATAATGTTTTCTTTTTCTTTTTAGGTTACTAATGTTGCATGTGTATCTGTGTGTGTGTGGTCAGAGGACAACTTTGTGGAGTTAGTTCTTGCCTGCCACTTGGGTTTTTGCCTTGTGAAGCATGTGCTGTTATCCACTGAGGCATTCTGCCAGCCCTCACTACGGCATACTCACACAGAGGCGTTGGTACACTTTGTTCCAGCTTGCCCTCTCTCACACTGCTCTCCTCTGTCCGGCCTGCCACTCTACTGGCTTTGTCAGCCCCTCCAGCAGTTTCTTTTCATGTCACATATTTGCAAGTCCTTCCTTGCCTCTCTCCCCTAATATCTCTTACTCCGTTCTGATGATTCCCTTTCTGGTTTCACACACATCCCATATGGTAGTTTGAATGTAGTTGGCCCCCATAAGCTCAAAGGGAGAGGTGCTACTGAGAGGTGTGGCTTTGTTGGAGTGGGTGTGGCTTTGCTGGAGGAAGTGTGTCACTGTGGAGGCGGGCTTTGAGATCTCCTATATTCTCAAGCCGTGCCCAGTATCTCAGACCACTTCCTGTTGCCTGTAGGTCAAGATATAGGACTCTCAGTTACTTTTCCAGCACCATGTCTGCCTGCATACCACCATGTCTCACCATGAAGATAGTGGACTGAAACTCTGAAACTGCAAGCCACCCCAGTTAAATGTTTTCCTTTGTAAGAGTTGCTGTGGTCATGGTGTCTTTTCACAGCAATCCTAACTAACACCCCACATATGCATAATACCACATATGTAAACACATATACATATACATACACACATTTACACACACACACACACACACACACACACACACACACACACACACACAATTTTAAATCTGTGTTCCATACATGAGAGAGAAGATGTAGTATTTGTCTTTTCAAGTCTGGATTATTTCACTTAACATAATGATTTCCAGTTCCATCAATTTACCTGTAAATGCTATAATCTTATTTTCCCTTATGACTGAATAAAATTCCATGTTGTGTATGCACCATGTTTCACAATATCCTTTCATCTGTCTGGACAGCAAGGCTGGTTCATTTTCTAGTATCATCAATAGTGCAGCTATGGTCATGGATGTGTAGGTATCTCTGTAATACATTCACTGAAAGTCCTTTGGGTGTGCCTCCTGTAAGAAATAAAACATAGGTACTGCAGAGATGACTCAGTGGTTAAGATCACGTACTGTTCCTACCGAGAACTCAAGTTCAGTTCCCAGAACCCACATCCAACAGCTCACAACAGCCCATAATTCCAGCTCCAGGGAATCTGGTACCCACCCACTTGTGCCCTCTGAGGACACACAGGCACACATATATACAAATAAAAATAAAAGAAATCTTTAAAAATAAATAAAATCTAAACATTCTATTTCTAAAATCAGAGGTTCTTTAGACTTAAATTTACCAGATCACAAACAAGCAAGAGGCACTGGGCCCCTGCCTTCCCCAGAATCAATTGCATGAGTACTTTTAGTTTTTCTTAGGGTGAAAATCTACAGTCAACTGTGTGGCTCAGGCCACAAACCAGGGGAGGGAAGGGAACTTGGAACCCCAGGTATCCATCAACTACAGCTCTGCATCCTTGGAGTGCTGACAGCAGAGTGGGTGGCTTGGGCGGATAGGACCCTGGTATCTCAGTGAAGACAGCAAATTCTTTCGCACCCTCGACTATTAAACCTGTCATGCCAGAAGAACTTGAGTTCTCTAATTTGGGGTCAGAGAAATGCTTTTGATCCGAACGCTGACTTTAATAAAGAGCTATGCATCCGAAAGTAGACAGTCAGGGGACAAATGCTTTGTTACTGCAGAGTCTTGGGAAGGACGAGATGATCCCGTGGCTCCATGGCTTCATCCGCTGGAATCCACGGTGACCTGCCCCTAGGAAGTTTTTGCTCTTGCATTTGCATTAGGATTCTGCATTTGCACATCGAATTTATATTCATGTTATGAATTATTTGGACAATATGCCTACACATTGTCATGACATGTTAGGGGCCCCATATCTGTGTGGTGATATGTATCAAATAAAGCTTGCCTGAAGATCAGAGGACAGAACAAGCCACTAGATTAAACATAGAAGCCAGGCAGTGGTGGCACACACCTTTAATCCCAGGAAGTGATGCCTGGGCAGAGAAAGGTATATAAGGTGTGAGGAAACAGGAACTAAAGGCTTTTCGACTGCAAAAGCCTTTTCAGCTGGAGGCCTTTTGGCTAGGCTCTTTCAGCTGAAGCCTTTCAGCTGAGAGGAACCCCTTCAGCTGAGAACTCAGAGACATTCAAACAGAGGATTTGTGGAATTCACGAGGTGAGACGTGGCAGTGGCTTGTTCCTTTGTCTCTCTGATCTTCAGGCAAGCTTTATTTGATATACTATATATCACCACATATCTGTTAGGATTTAACATTCTATCAAATCAAATACTGTCTCAATGGACAACATTTAATTTTCAATATGTTATTTCTTAACCAGGTTACTTAGAGGTGTTCTTGGGGTGTCCCAAGTCCCAAGTTAGGGAAACATTGCTTTAAGCCTTGCTCAAATTCTGACATGAAAGTTTCAAGCCTTGATAATCACTAAAGAGATCTGTGTTTTTCCTTGTAACTGTATGAAAAATCTAAATGCCACATGCCAGGAATATAGTCTGTTGATTAAAACATTGCAGGAGGAGCAGGGGGCAACGTTATCAACGGTGGTGGGTTCTAGTGTCCCTGGCCTCAGATATTTGTTCTCAGTCTTTTGATAGGGGATGAAAACAACCAATGACTGGAAAGTATTTGACAGTGTTTTGTTCCTGTGAAGGGTTCAAAAAGGGGCCATTGGCAGCTCACAAGTAGTGTGAAAATGGGAATGACAAGGGGGAAATGGCTGACTCGGGTGAATTCCTTAAACCCACGGTATCCTGGCTGCAGCCTCTCTGCCGGCACATAATCTGCGCCTGAGCCTTTCCCTGTCATCCCCACCTGAACATGCATCTTACCCTAATAGACAATGAAACAGCCTTTACCCTGGAGCAAAATGACGTCCTTCTGGGTAACTTAGCTCGTTCTCAGTGATGCCAAGCACAGGGTCTGGACATAGGCAGGTGATGCGGAACAAAAAGAATAATTCCAGAGGCAGTCAGTGAGCTCCAAAGATGAAGGAGACAATTAAAATGCAATCCCAGGATAAGCTCAAATACAGACTGTCTCCTATTGATGAATAGCTTCTAGAATCAGTGTTTCATCATAGAGGGAGCCAAACCATAGTTGAAATAATGAAAATAAAGGACTAGGAAAATTGTGTCCATCAGCTAAGTTTAGGAACTAATATGGCTTCCTGTGTGACCAGCTTCCCATATACAGTAAACAGCAGAATATTGCTGCTTGTTTTAAAAAATGTATTTGAAGCATCAGTTTTCAAAAGAACAGACATGAAAGCATCTGAGGTCATTTTATGCTTCTGCCAGATGCAGAACAGGATGTCCTCTTCATTGAGGGTGGTGGATGCTTCCCATGGCTTCACAAAGGACAGCATGTGGCTTGGTCATGCTGACTGGGGAGAGACCATGGGTGGCATCTTTGATGTCTAACCTCAAATTATTCAATCAAGCTATTTTCTTGTGATAGTAAATTTAATGCATCAATCTGGAAGTGTTTAAGGTGAGGTTAACTCATATGGTGAGAGAAGAATATTTTACAGTATGGTGTTTGGATCTTAAATGCTCTCTATGGGTCTTATGTTCCCTCACAGGATGGACCACACCCTCTGAAACCAGGAGACACAAGGAACCTTTCCTCTGGCCTGTGTTTCAGTTTGTTGGTTTGTTTTAGGGCAACAAGAAAAGTAGCAAATGCACTCGTACTGTCAACTTGGACTTGTTAACCTCTAACATAATGTGAGCCAGTCCCATATGCACACACACACACACACACACACACACACACACACACACACACCTTATTTGTTCTCTTTTGCTGGACAACCCTGATCAATAAAATTCCACTTGATAAGACAAACTTTTGTGGAGTCCCTGTCAGCTAAATAAAAAGTTCTCCTGGACTCCTGAGTCGATCCTTGAGCACTGTGTGTAAACATGCTTTGCCCCATGTGGACAGTTGTGCTCTGCTTCCTTTAGATGTAATGAACCATTCCTGGAGTGGCTGAAATACACAAATGCTCAAACAGACAATGAGTTCAAACCCGACCTCTACCTCTTGGGCAAAAAGCTTAATTATTTTAAGCCCCAGTTTCCTCATCGGTAGTGAGAATACCTACCCCATGGGATTGCTGTAAGAACTGGGTCGATTCAGGCAACGTGCTTTCATACGCATTAGGTGCTCAGGAAGTCTTTATCCCAGCTAACTCAGACCAGAAACCTGGGTGCTGGAACATGCAAGAGTTAAATCTCTGTGGGACAACATTAATAACGACCACAGTTTTGTTATCAATACCATAGGGTGTAGCCAACCTTAATTCATTTCTTTGCTCAGGGAAAAGGGTTTATTCAACATTGGAAATACGCTTTCTTCTACCAAGCATCTTATTTCTCTCACCTAGCAGAGGTCATAGGTTCCACTGCTCCAGTGTTACAGCGCTGAGCCCTGGGCTCATGAGCAGGCAAGCAGACAGTGTTTCACATCTTAGATAGATATCAGGGAGCTTTCTTGTGGAATTCACCTTTGGTAACCACGAGGAAGAGTTAAAATGCAAATGTACAATTATTGACTAGCGTCCTGAGGTCATGCCTGGTGTATTTCTTTCTGAACTTCTTGCTCAATGCCTTTCAAATCTCTCTTGCTAAATTTGGCTCCTTGAAAATGATTCCTCCAAGGCAGAAAATTGGCAGTCAAGTAAATTTCATTGGCCTTTAGATCATTGTGTTTTTTAACTTGTAATTTTCCATTGCTCTCTGTTCTCCATTGACTTTCCATTGCAGACTACATTACATGTGGGGTAGCAGCATCGATCTTGACCCATGATACATATTCCCTTGTCAAGAGCCGATCCATTAGGTAGGCTTCTTTCAGGAGTGAGTAGACTATGTCTATCAATGAAGAATGCCATGTATAGATACACAGTGACAATTATAAATAACTTAAAAACTTCTGCAGAGATGATGCTTCTCAGGAGCATTGAAAATGAACTTTCTTTATTTCTAACAACTTACATCTATCACGGGTAAGTAGTTTGTGGGAAAGTTCTGTTTGGCCAATTGCAAAAAAGAAGCATATAACACAGGGAGAGAGTGAGCAATCAAACCATAAAGGCAAAGACAGTAAATAACAGGAAGTTAGAATACTATGCCATAAGTTTATTTGGATGTATTTCAGACATCCAAGTGGAGATGTCAAGACAAGTTGGAAAAGGAAGTCTAAAGTTTAGAGAGAGGCTGAGAATGGACATCCACATGCCAAGTCATCAACATGATAGCTTAAAGTAAGCAATAGAGAGTGTTACCTAGGCAATAACTAAGGAAGAGAACGCCCACTGTGTGTTTTGAGGATATGGGACACTGTTGAGACATGCCTCAGGGGTCGAGATGGTTGAAACTCGGCCATGAAGAAAGTATAAAGGAATGGCTGGTGCCCTCCAGTGAAGACTTTAAGAAGGACAGGAGAGAGCAGCTGAAACCACTAGGGACACAGGGTACCATCAAGCAAATGGCCCTCATTTAAAGACAAATGGAAAAGATGAGAATAATCATCATTATTATGAAAAAATAAGAATTCTTGAGAAAAATAGAAGAAATTTGCTTAGCATGAAAATTTGAGTTTGATTTTAGTCAAATGGAAGCTATGTAGGTGATCTTCATCAAAGAAGTTTCTAAAATCCTGAATGGAGTAGGTCAAAAAGAATACGCAGTGAGAAAGTAAGTGGATGTGTGTAATTCTGAAATAGCTGTGATCGAATGCACAGAGATAATAAACAACCAGAGCAGCAGCTGGAGGGGATGTAGACCGGAATCCATGGAGATATCTTTTAAAGGAAGCTCATATTTGCAGAAGCAGCACTGTCTTTCTCCTTCCTGGTCAGCTAAGATGTGAGCAAGTAGCTGCCACCAGCTCTGACCACCATGGAGCAGATACCATGCTCACCCCATGGACTGTATTCCCTTAAATTAAGACTCTGAGACTCTGACCATTGTGGAGCAGATACCATGCTCACCCCATGGACTGTATTCCCTTAAATTAAGACTCTGAGACTCTGATCACCATGGAGCAGATACCATGCTCACCCCATGGACTGTATTCCCTGAAATCAAGAACCAAAATAAGCTTTTTGTCTATTAGGCTGCTTCCTTTCACAGCAACAAAGAATGCAGATAATAAGAAAATTTGAACCAGGAGTGGGGTTGTTGTTATAAATCTGACATAGTTCTTAGGACTTGGGGACTGAATTACAAGAGGAATGAGGAAAGTTTGAGATTACAGACTGGAGAATCCCTTGAATGCTGTAAATTGATTATAAACAATATTTGTGTGTTAATTAGAAAAAGTCATAATCAGGGCAGTTTGCTTCCCCGCTACAGTAGAACACAAGGATCTTTTTATTCAAAGAAACTATCAGACAATCAACATGTCCATGAAGGTAAGAATCAAGGAACAATTTCCAATAAAATAAATCAAACAAGGGCAACATTTTATTTTATAAATGATTAATGTAAATGATGAAGGCAGTATATAAATTATGAAATTATATTAATATTAAATATTGGGGAACATTTTAATAATCATTTAAAGTTAAGGTTATAAATGTGTGAAGTGGAGGATTCATACATTTATAAAGGGATAGGCTTAATATTAATGAAGAATAAGGAATCAGGAAAGCATGTTGGTACATAATCAAACAAACAAGCAGTGTATCCTGAACAGATGGTATATACTTGGGAGACTTGAAGGAAGTCTTGATTTATACCCAATGGGCAGTAAGATACCACCTACCAGAGAGTGATCCTGGATTCTTGAATGAGCCAATACAATGACTTATTTTGCCCAAATCAGTGGATTTATGAATCATTTACTCTAAAATTATTCTGTTTTGTTTTACAGAGAAAACTTGGAAATCAAGAATGTTCTGGAATGATGAGGCTCTCCATGCCAAGACCTAAAGCCCAGCCCAGCACTAGTCCATCCAGTTCGTGCTGTGGCAACTCCCTTGGAGCTTATTTTTATTGTTAATTCTCATTTGTTTCCATATTTAGTGAACACATACTTAACTGCAAAGCTGTCATCAATAAGAGCTCTTATAGTGCCTCATTGTGCAAACATCTTTCATGTGTGCTAGGCATTTTCAAAAGCTTAATAATCTGCATCTGATTTGCATCATCTTATTTAAACAAAGGCAATATTGGCCATACTGCCTACAGTGACGGGCTTTGAAAAATTGCAATAATTTTTGCAGCTATGTAGTAACAATCTGCTTCTTCTGGGTTCCCAGAAATGGTTCTGCTTTGTGTGTTTTTACAAAAACAGGGACCGTGAGTGGGTAGATGGTGGCTGGGAAATGCTTCTGGGATTAAGAAGGTTGAGACCTGAGATACTTAAAGAATGAGTGACATAGTCTTCTTAAATCTTCCTCACATCATGGCAGTGACTGCGCTCTTTGCTGAACCCTTCCCAGTGTGGTGGTGAAGCCTTTGATTCCATTTCTTACTGCTCTGGGAAACCCCACAAAGCTGGTGTTCCTGACCCATCGCCAACATCATGGTCTGTGGAAATGCAACTCTGGAATTGATTCTCAGTCCTGTGGGTTGTCTGCCAATCTTTGCTACAGAGACAGGACTGTACACAGCTTAATGAGGCGCTCTGGGAGAAGGTGACCCATGCTCCTCCTTTTCTTGTTTAGCATAAATCTGAGGATGATGTCTCCACCCTGTGTCATTCTGTACTTAGGCTTCTTGGAGGAAACTAAAATTTCAGCCAAGTAGTGAGTGGCTGGCCAATATGGAGAAATATAGATACAAGCTCAAATGAAACATAAAAAAAAAAAATGGTTCTGAGTGAGATAGGATAGTCTAATATAGAAATGGCACAATCATGCATGCACATGCATGTACACACACACACACACACACACACACACACACACACACACACACACACACAGTGTTGAAAGCATTGCAACAAGTCAGAGTCCTTTAATACTCTGAGAGCCTAGGGGAGCGGCTTTACTAACCTGCAGAGAAAGGACAAAGAGAGAAGGTGAAATTCTTGTGTCTCGAGCTGTCATCCTGAGCTTGAGGATCCATTGGTAAAGGAAACGTGCAACTTCCTGCATGTCTGCAGCATGCATGAGGAGCAGTGTGAGTGGTGGGCATTGTGTGTACTGAGCAAATTCTGGGCTTCACGCATGCTGGGCACTGCTCCGTGTGAGCTCACACTGCTACCCTCCTGATGTTCACTCGTGTTTCTGTGAATTCCAAATCCGGTGATTACACAAACGTGGAATTCTGTGGTGGGTCTAGTTGACTGATTGCTCCTGGTGGTCACTCTTGCTCTTAATTAAGTCGGTTCTTTTTGTGGCTTAGGAACCCATACTTACATGGGCTTCAGTTCGGCTACTGGACCGTCAGTAAAGTGTCCTCTGACTGAATTCTCAGTATGGCTGGTGTCGCTGCTTCCGGTTTCTTGCCCTGCTCCCTCCCGGCCTTATTCTGTCTATACTGCTCATTTGTGACACTAGATCCCCCTAAAGCAAAACTCAGCCTGGGCTTTGACCAAATACAGACGAGCAAAAGATACACCGTTCACATACAGATCCCCTGCTACACAGTACACGGGAAAACGCCTTTCACTGTCTCCTTAAAATCAATCTTAGTTGCCTCTTCTGATGCCAAGGTGTGGCTTTCCAGGTTGGCTGGTCAGTGTCAGGAGAGGCAAGTGCCTGCTTGAGGCTAGTTCCAACTATTCCTATGCCTTGGGCCACTAGAAGGAGCCACTACTCCAGTGACATATTTCAGTTCTCAGTTACCCTATATCCATTAGCCACTCAGAGGACTCATTGTATTCATCTTAAAATAATTAATTAACTAATTTAATTTGGGGAGGGGAGGGTGTCTGCCACAGCTCACACAGAGAGGACAACTTGTGAGAGTCAGTTCCCTCCCTCCCCCATGTAGGTTCTAGGGTTCAAACTCAGGCGGTCAAGTTTGTCAGTGGAGACCTTGCCCGCTGATCTAACTCACTGGTTCTGTCAGGGAACTCTGGCAGGAGCAGCTCTTAGAGTCTCAGATAGGCGGTGGTCTCCTCATGCCCAGAGGCCATCTCAGCCATCTTCCTGTGGCACCAACCAGTCAGAGCTAAGCATGATGGGTACCAAGCTGCCCTCACCCTCAAACACACCTGAGTCTTCAATGTGTAATCAGCCTAGCTCATTGCCTAGCATCTTCTCTTCATGAGAACATCTTTCCCCCGGAAGCAGATTTCTCAGGACACTGTGCCAAACCTCAAGGTTTTGCACACATCACTTGTCATTTAGATTTATTTCTAGCTATACAGTCTTTGCTTTCCATACCATGTCACATCCCCATGACTTCGTGGTCCCCACCTCTGGTCCCAGGTGAGTTGAGTGAAGTTCCATGTTAGAGATCCCCAAGGTCTGTGGTTAGAGAGCAATGATTCTGTCAAAAGGCAGGCAGGCTCTGCTGCCGACAGCATCAGCTTGGTGTGTGTTTCTACATGAACATCAATTTGATAAAGACACCGACAGTAGAGTCCGGAGGGGTGTGAGGAACGGTCCCACCCCCGTGACAAGCAATGCAGGAAAGAGAAGAGGAGACCAGGTCTCCGGGGCTGTGGATATGGCTCAGAGGTTAAGGATACTTCCTACTCTTCTGGAGAACTCAGGGTCAAACCCCAGCACCCACACTAGACAGCTCACAACTATCTGTAACTCCAGAACTAAAGGATCCAACACCCTCTTCTGGCACCCACAGACACATAGCACACACACAGAGACACATACATAAAAATAGAACAAATGTTTTTGAAAGGAAGATGTCAAATCTCTGTGGGCAGAGGGGATTTTGTTTGTTTTGTTCTAAAAGGAGAAGAAAAGAGTTCTGGGTTCTAAACACAGAACGAAGCCAAGGATATCCTGAGAGAAACTGAGTCCTGAGGACTCTCAGCTGCTCTGATTGCATGGGGCCATCCACAGGAGGTTTCAGGATTGAACAAAGCATCGGGTACTTTGGCAAGAGGGCCACATTTGGCAACCCTCTGCTGATTTGACGAAGATGAACCCAAGAAGATGAGTGGGACAGCTTCTGTCCCTTCCTCTGCATAGGCACTGCATCCCCCAGGCCCCTACCCAGTTCTTGCTCATCCAGCTGCCTTCACAGCATATGAGAAGAGGCATGGGCTTCAGATGAAGGCAGGATAGCCTTCCAGGAGTCCCAAGTCTCTAAGCATCTGGCTTCAGACATCTAACGTAACCTCATTGCACACCAGCTCTGGACAGTTGATGCAGGGGTAGTTACCGTTCTCTTGCAGAACTTAATGAGATAATCTATAGGGGATGTTTAGCACATAGTATGACCACAAGTCAGAGAAGTAGCTTCCTCTCCCACTCCTGATTCTCGGTCTCTGGTGATTTCACAAGAACCCCCAGAAAGCATTGGGAAACTCTAAATCAAAGGACAGAGTTGGTTGTAGCCAACCCAGACTTTGACTTCAGACTTCCACTGGGAGGGAAGGTCAACTCGGCCACTAGGGGGCGCCAATTGCATGGAAAAGAGGGGCGCATGAGCCGTTCTGGAAAGAAAACTCTTGAAATTTGGGGCTGAGTGCAGCAGCAGTGCTTGTTGATTTTGCTGGGGACCTGGGAGGTCAGAATTGGGTCACATGACATGAGGAGGTGCTCTCAGATCCCTCCCCAGAGACTCAGCAGCTATCTATCCTGCACCTGCACCTTGCCTGTGTAATCCAACACCATTTACTTTCTTCCCATTCTCCTCAACCTGAACTTGTTCTGAAGTCCCTTTGAGACAGACAATCTGTCCAGTGTACAGAAGAGGCCTGTGGGAAATGAAGCGTCCTCACTTTAAAGTGTTTCAGATTTTTCTTTTCTGCATATGTATTTGTGTGGTTACATATGTGTGTTCACATGTGTAGAAATGCACATGTGTGTGCAGGAGGCCTGAAGATGACAAAGGGGACTTCTGCAATTGCTCTTTACCTTGTACGTTGAGGTAGGGTCTCTCCCTGAACCTGGAGTCCTTTGAGTTAGAGTTTCTCATTGCTCTCTCAGGGTTCTTATGAGTTCATGAGAGACTGGGGATCAGGAATGAGAAAGGAAGCTACTGCTCTGACTTGTGGCCATACTTGTGCTAAACATCCCCTATAGATTATCCCACTAAGTGCTTAAGAATGACAACTACCCCTGCATTGACCGTCCAGAGCTGATGTGCAATGAGGTTACGTTAGATGTCTGAAGCCATACTCAGGACTTCCAAAAAATTATCCTGCTTTCATCTGAAGCCCGTGCTCCTTCTCATATGCTATGAAGGCAACTAGATGATCAGAAGCTGGGTAGGGGCCTAGGATACAGTGCACATGCAGAGGAGGGGATGGAAGCTCCAGAAACCCCATTTCTGGACCTCTGAACTGAGGTCCTCATGTCTGCACAGTGAACACATTAGCCACTGAGCCATCTCCATCCTCCCTTCTTCCTCTTCCCAACCAGATCAGAGATTTTGGTTTGGAGTTTTACACTTAGCTCACAGGCAGACACACAGTTGTGTTCAGAGATACCTGGGGTCTGTAGGAATCCTTTGATCAGAATTAGTCCACAATTGCCTTTGAAGGTGACTATACCCAGGGGTGCATAAATGTAATGGGTATCTCAAAATGCACATGAGGAGAGAGGAAACTGAAAGACAGTGAATTGACCTGTTTTGTCCAAAACAGAGTATGACCAAGGTGGGAGGACTGTTCCCCAGAGGGAAAAAGCACAATGTCTAGCAATGGTCTGCTCAGGACTCTGAACCTCAAAATGGGCTCATTTCCTTAGTTTGGGAATTATCTGTGAGAAGATTCTCCCCAAGGGAACCTTCCAGAAGGCAGGTGCTTTAGTGATCATTCACAATTACGTCAGATGTGTAGGCTCTCTCTCACACACACTGATAGATCCTCTTTTGAGATGCCAGATACTCCCTGAATGTGAATTACCCGGGACATTTAACTAAACTCGAGTTCAGACCTATGAGATTAGACACCCTGGTGTATAACCTAGGCACTTACAATAAATTTGCAGCTGATTTTACGTTTCTTAAAAGTGTTAAGACCCACAGATCTAGACAGTAATCAAACCTCTGCCGGTATTGGAAATACATTGACTGTGTGCTCCCTAGAAATACATTTGGGTGGTGTGAGTACTATGAAAATCCCAACCAAACAAGCATGCCCCAAATGACCACAGTCAAAGTTTCCATGTCCTAGAGTCACACAGGTGCCTGACATACTCAGTGGAATGGCTTTCTTTGACTCGAGACCTTTAGCTTGCTTATCTGATGGCCCAGAGCTGCGAGCTGGTGAAGTAGTACTGTGTGTAAGATGTGGCATCTCCATTACAAGAGGTAACTGGTCCACAAAGCCAGAGGGATGTGGGCTGGGAGTGGCAGAGGGGAGGGGAAGAGCCAACAGCAGAGGAGTGCTGTGGAAACTTCTGCACCATCAAACAGTCCAAGGCACAAGAGCACAAAGGACACATTAGTCTGTGCAGCTGACTTGATTTGAATGACACCACCCCACCACCCCACCACCACCACCACCACCCCACCACCCCACCACCCCATCACCCCACCACCACCACCACCACCACCACCCCACCACCACCACCACCACCCCACCACCACCACCACCACCACCACC
>CABHPR010155452.1:0-21048 GCA_902168415.1 Peromyscus melanophrys | reverse complement strand
TACCAGACTTTAAAAGAATAGTTAATGCTAGTACTCCTCAGACTATTCAACAAAATAGAAACAGAAACAGAAAGAACATTGCCCAATTCATTTTATAAGTCACCCTGGTATCCGAACCATGTAAAGACCCAACAATGAAAGAGAATTACAGATTAGTTTTCCTCATGAACATAGGATGCAAAAATTATCAGTATAATACTTAGAAGCCGAATCTAAGAACACATCAAAAAGATCATCCACCATGATCAAGTAAGCTTCATCCCAGAGATGCAGGGATCGTTCAACATTTGAAAAATCTGTCAATGTAATCCACCTTATAAACAAACTAAAAGGAAAAAAAACCCACATGATCATCTCATTAGATGCAGAAAAGCCCTTTGACAAAATCCAGCACCACTTCAAGAAAAAAGTTCTGTAGATATTAGAGGTACAGATGACATACCTAATAAGCATAATAAAGGCAGTTTACAACAAGGCCATAACGAACATTAACTTAAATGAAGAAACACTCAAAACAATTCCTTTAAAATATGGAACAAGACAAGGTTGGCCACTCTCTCCATGCCTATTCAATATATTATTTGAAGCCTTAACTAAAGCAATAACACCACTGGTAGAGATTAAGCTGCTACAAACTGGAAAGAAAAATGTCACATGTTGTTATTTGCATATAATGTGATGGTATACAGAAGTGACCCTAAAAATTCCACTGGGAAACTTACAACTGATAAACACTTTCATCACAGTAGCTTTTCATCATACAAAATTAACTCACCAAAATCAGTAGGCCTCCTTTGTACAAATGACAAACAGATTGATAAAGAAATCAGGGAAACAACACCTTTCACAATAGCTTGAAATAATATAAAATATCTTGGGTTAACTCCAGCCAAGCAATTGAAAAATCTGTATGATAAAAACCTCCAGACATTGAAGAAAGATATAGAAGGATATATTAGAAGATGTAACTATTACTCATACTCATGTTTCAGTAGGATTAACCTAGTAAAAATGGCCACCCTACTATCTATAGATTCAGTGCTAACCCCATCAAAACTCTAACATAATCCTTCACAGAACTTGAAAGCACAATCTTCAACTTCATATAAACACACACACACACACACACACACACACACACACACACACACACACACACACACCACAAAAAATATAGCTAAAACTGTCCTGAATAATAAAAGAACTGCTGGAGGTATCAACGACCCTGACCTAAAATTGTACTACAGAGCTATAGTTAAAAACAACAACAAAACAGCTTGATATTGGCACACACACACACACAAAAAGACATGTTGATCCACAGAATCGAATTGAAGACCCAGACGTAAGTCCACACACCTATGAATATTGAATTTTTGATAAAGAAGACTGAAAATCACACTGGAAAAAAAAGACAGGTTCTTCAACAAATTGTGCTGGTCTAACTGGAATGTTGCATGTAGAAGAATCTAAATAGATTCATATTTATCACCCTGAACAAAACTCAACTCCACATAGTTCAAAGATTCAACCTTAAACCAAATCACTAGTCCTGATAGAAGAGAAAGTAGGAAATAGCCTTGAACTTATTGGCACAGGAAAATTTTTCTGAACAGAATACTCCATTAGCACATGCTCTATAATCAACAATTAATAAATGTGACTTCATGAAACTGAAAAGCTTCTGTAAGCCAAAGGATGCTGTCAGTAGGACAAAATGGCAGCCTACAGAATGGAAAAAAATATTTTTACCAACTCCACATTCAATAGAGAACTAGTATCCGAAATATATAAAGAACTCAAGAAACTAGATATCAAAAAAACCAAGTAATCCAATTAAAAATGGAATGCAGACCTAACCAGAGGATTTTTTTTCTAATTTTTTTATGAGCATTAGAGTTTTGCCTGCATATGTGTCTGTATGAAAGTGTCAGATCCCCGGGAACTGGAATTACAGACAATTATTAGCTGCCATCTGGGTGCTGGGAATTGAGCTAGGGTCCTCTGGAAAGCAGCCAGTGCATTTAATCACTGAGCCATTTCTCCAACCCCTCAGAGGACTTTCAATAGAGGACTCTCAAATGGCTGAGAACCACTTAAAGAAATATTCGACATCCTTAGCTATCAGTGAACTGAAAATCAAAACTACTTTGAGATTCCATCATACACCTGCCAGAATGATCAATAACACAAGTGACAGGTCTTGCTGGTAAGGATATAGAATAGGAACACTCCTCAATTGCTGGTGAGAGTGCAAAATTGCACAGCTACTATGGAAATCAATATGTTGGTTCCTGAGTAAAATGGGAATCAATCTGCCTCAAGATCCAGCCATATTACTCTTAGAGATATAATCAAAAGACCCTTCATCCTCTCACAAAGACACTTGCTCCATCATGTTCACAGCTCTATTTATAATAGCCAGAAATCAAAAACAAACAACAACAAGAACAGAAGAAAACTAGGTATCTCTCAACAGAATCATGGATAAATAAGTTGTAGCATATTTACCCAATGGAGTATTACTCAGTTACTTGAAAAGAAATCATGAAATTCACAGGTAAATGGATGGAACTAGAAATAAGTCAATGATATAAAAGGTTACAATCTGTAGAACCACAGAGGTTAAATAGAATAAGTGACTACAGGGGACAGATAGATTGCATTAGAAAAGGGAAATAGAAAGATAGATATGGGTGGATGGGGAACCTGGAATGGGAGAATAGAGTGGAGAGGGGGGGAAGGAAAGAGGAAGATGAAGGGGAGAGTATGGGCAGAGACCACTAAAATTAAGAGCCATTGGAAGGGTAGTATGAAAACCTAATGCCATAGAAGCTTCCTAAAATACATGCATATCTGAAAGTGATCTAAATGAATCATCAAATAATGGGGGAAACATAACCCCAACTGGCCATCTCTTGTCACCAAATGAACCTTCCAGGACAGAGATTGTGTTACACGTAATTGAGTTGTTGGCCAAAGGGGTACCATAGGAACTTCTAAACAAATCTGCCTATTGCCAAGTCTGTAGGTTGCTCTTCACACAAACTGACAGTAAGGCCCCATTGCTGAAGACACATCTACATAACTCATTGAACCTGGAGAAGTTGAGATGGTGCCTACATAGAGCCTTCACCCATACATGCCAGCATCTTTGGTACATGAAGGTACTTTGAAAACTACCAAAGGAGAAATGTAAACACAAACCCAGCCACAAACCCTTTGGTCTATAGTGCCATCCTGCCTGCCAGATATGCTAAAGCAATTGGTGGCACAAAGCTTGTGGAAGTAACCAACCAATAATTGATTGGATGTAAGGCCTACTCCACAAGATGGAAACCATACCCACCCAACACTGCTTGGGTGACCAAGAACTAGTTAGCCCAGGGAGCTGAGGCAAAACCAAAAAATATTGTTATTTTAAAATAGAAATATAGTAATAAAAATGACTCCTAATGATATTCTTATTCAGCCATCATCATAGAGACTTCTCCTGCAGCAGAGGGGAACAAATAGACCCACAGCCAGACATGAGAGAGAGAGAGAGAGAGAGAGAGAGAGAGAGAGAGAGAGACCTTGGATCACACAGGTCTAAATATGAAAGAGTTTAAGAGCCAGAGAGGATGGAGGACACCATGAGAACAAGGGCCTCTGAAACAACTGAGCAAGGCTCATATAAACTCACAAAGACTGAAACAGGGGCTAGAGAGATGGCTCAGAGGTTAAGAGCACTGGCTGCTCTTCCAGAGGTCCTGAGTTCAAGCCCCAGCAACCACAAGGTGCCTCACAACCATCGATAATGAGATCTGGTGCCCTCTTCTGGCCTGCAGGCCTACATGCGGGCACAATACTGCATACATAATAAAGAGTGAAGCAGCAGGAATAGAGTCTACACAGGTGGGGTCTGCAACAGGTCTTAGGCATGTATATTACAGCTTTTGGCTTGATAATTTTGTGGTACTTCTGAGTGTATGAAGGGAGTGGGTCTCTGATTCTTGTGCCTACTCTTGGGCTTTTTTCCTTCTGTTGGTTTGCCCTGTCCAGCCTCGATGTGATGGTTTTAGTTATATTTTATTATATTTTATTTTGTCATGTTAAAAAAAGTAATTATCTTTACTAAAATAATTTAATAATAATAATAATAATAATAATAATAAAGATATAGGCAATTGATGCTGAAGGTCAATGGTTCATACACAAAGAGGATTCATAGAAAGTTTATTAAGTCATAGAAGTCTTCATGAATTTCCTTTTTGTACGTGAATGTGTGGATTGATACACATTTCAAGGGCAAGCTTCTGTGAGAGAAGATCCACTGAGATCTATAGTGAGGTGGAAATCTCCCAGACTCCAAGGTTCTGCTTGTTTATATTGAGTATTTTACAGTTTGGAGTTTAACTATTACGGTGAGAACATTTCCTTTCATTTTCTGGAATATTTTTGCTGATCAGCACATAAAAGTGAGTCAGTGCTGTTTTGTTTTGTTTTGTTTTGTTTCTTTGTTGTTTGTTTGTTTGTTTTTTAATAAAGCAGACTAATAAATCTTCAAGGAAAATGACAACATTCTATGTATGATCTTGTCCTATCTCAATAAATATGTACAACCACATAAAGTGAATGTGTTATATGAATAGCATCTGTTAAATGTATGTAAAAATAAAACTCTTACCAAACACCCCAATGTTCAAGATGGTAGCTACATTGTTATCCCTGCTCTCTTGCATACTTTGAGAATATTTTGTCCAATTCTACTGTGCTTTCCTAACATGTACAGGTGTGCAGGGGAAAAAATGGTACATTAATATTCAATGTATTCATGAATAAATACAAATATATCTCTATTGTTAATATATATTGTTAAAAAGTCAACCAGTAGGACTCCACCTAACAGAAGCAGCCACCACATGACATGCTATAGTTCTTTTTTTTTTTTTTCCTCATGAAAAACTGAGTTCTGGACTTCTCCTTGGCTGAATTCCCAGGTGCTGTATACTTTAGTTTTATTACAAACCTTGCCCATTTTAATCTGATTCTTTCTCCATGATACATGAGCCTCTCCTTGCAGGATAAGTTCATCTGAGTGCAGTTCTCTCATTTGAAATTAATCGGCTGCCTTCCACATTATCCAGATTGAAGTGTTGATTGTCTACTATTTATCTTCTTAATAACAAAAAAAATTAATCTGCAGAGGAAAGATCAAAGGAGACACTCTGTTCTCCACTGTGAGAGATGATGTTCTCACTGAGAGGCGCGTTTGCCTCCTTTTATTTATTTCTGGATGGCATTATTTTATTTAAATGTGATTGCTTTCTGGACTTCAGATGTTTTAACAGAGTCCCTGAATACCCTGATTCATTCCAGGTTTCACTGAGACCAGTGCAGGTTTAGGCCTGAAGTGTTGAGAATCTCTTCATAGTCTCCACTTTTAAACCAACCCAGCAATCTCAGAGTCCAGATGTGACATCCACACCCAAGTAAAGAGATGTTCAGACCTATCCAGTGTTCCTTTCTTCCAGGACGATCAATGTAGCTCCTTCCCAAGAGGCCCTGGCTTGTTTCTTCTTTAGCTGCTGCCTCCTTCCCACCCTACAGTGTGATATGGGAAGAGAAGTTCATTCACAAATGCCAGAAAGAACCAGGGTTTCATGACCCTTTCCAAGTGGCCACCCCTGTGCTTCACCGGAAAAGTGCAAGTTAAGGCTATGTAGTGTTGGGTTATGATACAGACAAGTTTTTGTCCCCCTATAAAGCCATGCTTAAAGAAATAAACAAAGATGAGACTGTGTTGGAAATGCCACCAGTACCCTGAAATTCAGCCCCAGTTTATGTATAATTTCCTCACTGAACTCTATAGGCTTCAGCAAATGCATGCCAAATACCAACCACATACCAGGTTTAGGGATTGTAGTAACAAACCATAATCTCCCATCTCGACAAAACAGCCATTTTCATCAGCTCATCTCTGACTTCCTGGAAGACACTGTCACAACTGGGCATGTTGACTATTGACACTCCCACATAGGAGGGGCTAAGGACCCTCACTTGAGATTCTAGTAACTCCTCCAATCCATTTGTATGCAATTCTGCCCAAATGCACATGGCCTCAGGGTCTGAGGTTCTCTGGGGGATGCTAGAGTACATAGCACATTGGCCTGGGGAGGTTAACTGATGAGGCTTCTATCTACCCAGCCATGGGGAGATCATCATCCATCATAAGTGAAGACTTCCCAGTGTGACTTTCGGTGTCACCCACACTCCTGCTAGCATATAGTACCTCATTCATACTCTTCCTGGGTAAGCAAGTCCAGTAAATTCATGGTTCCCCAGGTTGAAGTTTGGTAGAACTATTCTTTGCTTCATCTTTCTGATCTCACAAGGAGGGGGTGGATGGTGATTAAGTCTCCCCATGGAAGGAGAGTGGCATCATGTGACTTAAAGGACATGGTGGTTCCTGAGCCTGATGATAACATAAGTTTCAGAGAGGGTTTGTTGGTGCCTAGCACTATTTATTAGTTCTTTGAACTCCCAAGAAATAACTTACAGAAGTCATTATTGCTGTTCCTATTTTACAAAGAAAAGTAGACATTGGAAGCCTTACTGACTTTTCCCCAAGCACATGGCCAGTGAACTGCACACCCAGGCCTACATGCAGGCAGAAATGGTCCCCAGACTCTGACCTCTGAGCCTTCGGCTGTATCACATGACCTACCCTCCTCAGCACTGGGCATCCTCACTAAAAAGCATGTTGTTGCAGAATGTTTGGGGACAGAGATTATCTAACACAAAATTCTTGTATCAGGAGAGAGGATACTGGAGCCAAGTTAGCTTCTGAAGAGCACATACTGGCTGCCTCCTTCCCCTATCTCGTGCTTCCTCCTGCCATTTCAAACCAGTTCAGCCACAGGACCAGGCTGCGGAATATCCTGCCCTGCATTCTTCCACCTGCCCTCACCAGAATGGATAAGTTGTAATAGTATAGCCTATATTTTCACTTAATTTCCTCTCAATTCTTTCTTGCCTCTCATCACCATAACACTCTGTCCCCATAGTCGTAGCCTTCTGTCTTAATGTCAGGTCCCTACATAGAGGAAAGGCACTAACTGACAGTGGTCAATGTTTCTACAAGCAGTGATGACTTTTCTGTCTTTTCCTCATATTTGTCACAGATAAGCAGTAGCCAGCCTTCTGCAGACGCCAGGATCAGAATACAGCCCCGGTTTTGACACTTTGTGAGTGTAACTGAGGGCCCTTCTTCCACAGAGCAATGCAGTAGAACTGGCAGGTTCATGAGCACAGCAGCTTTGACCTTTTCTTTGACCTGTGCCTCCTCCCTTGAAAACGATGACTCCCGGTGTGTGGTCTCTGGAACAGCGGCAATCTCTTAGCAACCTGAAGCTGCAGCTATGGCTCTGAGGCAGGACCAACTGCAGTGCTGCTCACACGCGTGTTTTCACTTGGTAGCTCTAGCCGTGCACACTTCTCTGCATTCAGAATGCACTTAGTGGTATATCTGAGGTCTGAGGCTGCACACATCCAGGTCTAAATCTTCAGGGGTTCTTTTCTACCTTAGTTCTTGGCAAGTCTCCGAGTTTGCCTTGGCTTCCATTCATAAATTAAAAATAATGACGCTTCCCAGAGCTCTGTTGAGAAGTGATGAGTTTTAACATCCCTAGAATATACCAGCCCTCCTTGATACTCTCATAAAGAAAGACCATGTTTTTCCATTCATTCAAATATCTATCAGGGAAAGGCTAAAGAACTGTTTCATTTAAATGACCTGTGGGCTGATGAACTTACTACTCATTTTTTTTTTCCAATGAGACAGATATTTCACACCAAAATGATGAGAGCTTCACTTATAACAACACCGGATTTGAAAGCACAAATATTCTTTATACAGCCCACTTGTAAGAAAGATTCACTAGATAATAATTTATTCTCCTATCCAGGTGGAGCCACCAAGTCCTACTGAGCTTAATACAGCCCTTCAGGACCTGGCTTTAAATGGACCATCTCTGGCCAGCAGACATGGTGAGAGGCAATGAGTATTTACGTCTGTAATTACCTGATTTGCATAGCTAATTGCCCTCTGCTGTCTGTGTAGCCTGATCTGTGCCAGTAGTCTAGATGTGGGGCCGAGAGCCAACAACTGCCTAGTACAGACACTCTTTTTGCAACTCATTTGCTGAATGGCTTCGACAAATCACTCAGCACCACCACATCTCAATTTTCCACTCTCTGTCAGCACCACGGTGGTGTGTGCTTGTTTACCAATTAGTTGACTCCGTTAATAAATTTAAATTGCTTTGTAGATAGGTGATATTGAGTGAGAGTAAGTATTAATTATTGTGATTTGTGAACACTTCCCCAATAGTGAGTCTTGTATGCAAATTAGGCAATAACTACCCTAATTTGGTAAAAAAGAGAAATAAATGCTAACTAGAAGTTGTGTCAGCAAGTGCAAATGTTTACATAGAAGCAGAAAGGAAGAATTAGGAGATACGTTGGGGGGAAATTGTCCTTGGACTGCCAAATTAATCTGATGCTTGCACAGTGTAAAACAGATTGAGAGTAGGGAAACTGGCAAGCAACCCTAGGCAGCCTCTCCCAATGGGGAGAGCAAGCAGAAATCTCAATCATTGCATCTAAGAAAAGTCAAGTGCAGTCCAATAGACACAAATGTCTTCTATTATAATACAAGTATTATATCCCTGAAGAGCAAGTGCATCAAAAGTCATGTATCCAGCTGGTGAGTAGGATAAAGCAGACAAGTACTAGTGTAAAGAAGGAAAGCCCTCATGTACACATGTGCACATGCACGCACACGCATGCCCCCCCCACACACACATATGACTGTAAAGGAATTGCTAAATGGTTTTATTAATAAAAAAAAAATAAGCCGGGCGTTGGTGGTGCACCTTTAATCCCACCACTCGGGAGGCAGAGGCAGGCGGATCTCTGTGAGTTCGAGGCCAGCCTGGGCTACCAAGTGAGCTCCAGGAAAGGCGCAAAGCTACACAGAGAAACCCTGTCTCGAAAAACCAAAAAAAAAAAAAAAAAAAAAATACCCAGAGTCAGATATTGGGGTAAAAACTGAGAGATCAGGGAAGCAGAAAAAAGCCAGACACATTCTTATTGCTAGAAATCCTCAGCCAAAGAGAGACCTACTTCCTGTATAACCACATCTATATGCCTTTCTGTCCCTGCCCTCTTACTTCCTCTCTCTGCCCAGCTACATCACTTCCTGTCTGTATGTACAGACTTTCAGGCCTCCATGGTTAGTGCTAGGATTAAAGGCATTTGCCATGATGCCTAGCTCTGTTTGCAGTGTGGCCTTGAACTCACAGAGATTCAGATGGATCTAATGCTAAGATTAAAGGCATATGCTACCATTATCTGACTTCTATGTTTCATATAATGGCTGGCTTTTTCCTCTGATCTTCAGATACGCTTTATTGGGGTGCACAAATAAAATATCACCGCATATGACACTTAGAGAAGTAAGCATATTTAAGAGATATTTCAGAGTGGAGCTGACAGTTGAACTAAGTTCTAGATAATTATGTAGCAATTATCCATGAAAAAAATGAAAACACCACTCAGCTTCTTGAGCACAAGGATATACAGAACTTTCTGGGGACCATCTTGAGTGCGGACAGCACAGGCAAACCCAACAGGGTTTTATTGTAGTAACAAATAACCAAAAGAAGACTTGGCCTAGGGGGAGCCCTGAACCCATAACTCAGTACATCATCTCCTAGAAAAGGGTACTCTGTACCAAAGAGGAAAGCTGGTCTGTAGAACCATAGATTGCCGAGTTATGAAATTTGTAGGCTCGAGGGAAGAAAAAAATTAGAGCAAAGTAAAAAGACTGCAAAAATGTTAGGTTTGTCCTATTAAGCACACTAAGCCTAAGGATGTTGATATATAGTAGCCATTGCAGAAGGATGTT
Organism: Peromyscus melanophrys; assembly: GCA_902168415.1. Lineage (NCBI taxonomy): Eukaryota > Metazoa > Chordata > Mammalia > Rodentia > Cricetidae > Peromyscus > Peromyscus melanophrys. Next base: position 11,096 of record CABHPR010155452.1, on the reverse strand, counting down.
CACGTTTACACTACCAATAAGGCCCCAAATCTTATATCTTCACACAGCTCTTTCATTGCTGAGTCCTTTGAGAACCCCTAAAACTGGAGCCATCTTTCCATCTTGTCCTCTAATGCTTCCTCTCAGGGAAGCTCGAGGAGATTGGATTTTCTCTTCCCTTTTAAGTTGACAGGAAGTAGAAAAGGTGGTCTGGGCCAGCTTTGCATAAAGAAGTTGGCTCCCTACACACAAAAAGGCACAAAGCACCTGAAATTCACAGGAGAGTGTCAGTAAGTGTAGTTGACAAGGCTCCTGCCAGGCTGACAGCACCTCCACTACCTACCTTCCTTCAGTTCCAGCCCTAGCCATTCCTCCTGCCTGGACCACCGCCCTTCACAGGCATTCTGAAAACTACCAATATCTAGTAGAAAGTGTATTATCTGTTTCAACTTACAGACAAGAACACTGCTCAATTCCCGTGAGCACCCCTCCCCTCCCCACCCCACCCCCACCCTTGTATACCTGTAGGAACAAAAAGAGCTCTACCGTGGCATTCAGTTGTGCCGTCTGGATTCCTGCTCACACCACATGCCCAGCCTGAAAGACCTGCCCAGTACCAGGCTGATGGTGTTCTGTAACACATTAAAGTTTCAGCAAAGTAGAGAGAGCTTGGAAGTTGTACAGTAATTAACTGTTTTTCTATATTCATATCTCATGCTCCACATAAAAACACTCACTTTCTTCCTATCTATGTGGTTTGACCTTGCAAATTTACAAATGTCTCCTTAAAATATCCCTTCTTATCTTATCATTCTTCTAAGAAGCTTATTATACATATTTACCCAAAATGAAATTGAGGTGTCATAAAAGTTGAGTTGTTTACAAGAACACCCCATGTTTGCCAAACTCTGTTTCACCAGTGTGACTATTAATTTTGATTGTCAACTCAATTAGACGAAGAAATGCATGGACCATTAGGGAGACACACCTTCCAGTGTGTGGGCCTTTCCTGAAAGGACTGAGGCAAGAAGACCTGTCCTGAAATTGGGAGGCATCACCAATGGGTTGAGGCAGGTACTGAACAAAAAGGGAGAAAGGAGAGAGCTAGCTGAGTATCACCAGCATTGCCTTTTCTCTGCTTACTGGATGACTGGTCAAACTCTGCCACGCCTTCCTACCGCATGGACCCTTCCCTTCAAACCATGAGCTGAAATAAACCTTCCCTCTGTAGATTGCTTTTGGATAGGTATCTGGACATAGTGACAAGAAAAGTAACTTAATAAACCAAGCTACATTTAGCCACAAGTCAGGTCACTTTGAAAAGTACGATAAATGCCATAAGTAGCATATACAAACACAGGGCATGGTGGGCACAGAATTAATAAAACATGCAGGAATGCACTTTGTAGTTGTAATTTTCTTTGGGCCAACAACCAGCTCCCAAATAAAAATATGGAGACTTACTATTAATTATGAGTGCTCGGCCTTAGCTTAGGCTTTTCCCTGTAGCTCTTTTAACTTAATTTAACCTGTTTCTGTTTATGTATGTTTTGCTTCAGGGCTTTTTACCTTTCTTTCCCTATATCCATCCTATTTTCCTACTTCCTCCGTGACTGGCTGGCTGGCCCCTGGAGTCTCTCTGGCATCTCTTTTTCTTTCTTCCCCTCCCAAGCCTAAATTCCTCCTCCTCCTTACTCTCTTTGCCCAGAAGTCTCACCTCTATCTCCTCCCTCACTATTGGTTGTGCAGCTTTTTATTAGATCAATCAGGTGCCTTAGTCAGGCAAGGTAAAACAGCAACACATCTCTGAATAGTTAAACAAATATTCCACAACAGCACTCAGTTTTATAATATTAAAAAAAAATGACCCTCATCAGTCTATAGCAGTCCAAGCATGATTACTTTCTTGGGTATTAAAAATATAGCAATAATTAGTGTTAATAAATTATACATCTGATGAAAGATTTTTCAGAAACATGAAAATTTACACAACTCTACTAAACAATAAAAAAGATCAATAATCCTATCTAAAACTGGACAAAGAATTTAAATAAACATTCTCCAATGAAGACATGCAAATGGCCAATATTTTAATGAAGATATTCAAAATAATTAATCACTAAGGAAGTGCAAATCAAAACTAGAATGTGATCCCACATTACACTCACTACAATGTGTAAAATTTTAAAAAAAGACAGAGAAAAACTAATGTTGGTAAAAATATGATGAAATTGGAATTTTAAACATTCCAGAGGGAAACCTAGAATCCATAAGATAGAAAAAAAGTGATCCAAAAGTATTACAAATCAAGTGAAAGAAATGAGTTCAAATCCACACATTAGTTGTGCATTACAAGAACTGTCCATCAGTGAAACTGCAAAGAGTATATTGGTACCTGCTAGGGCCAGGACGAGATTTAACACAGTGCCATGGGGGCTGTTGTGTGGAGAGGAATAAAATGGTGTACATAATAAAGAATGAATGATATCAGGTGCAGAATTCTTTAGAAAGAACTGAAAAAGTTAACTATGTGTAACTGATACCTATATTGCCCCCAAACAAATAGATTACAAGAACCAGTTACCTAAAAGGAAGTGACTAATGGAGGAAAGTCTTGTTTAGGTTCACAGTAAAGGAGATGCGGTCTGTCGTGTGTAGCAAGGAGCTCAAGCAATGGCGGCAGGAAGAGCAAGTGGCTGGTCACAGTGCATCGACAGACGGGAAGGAGAGAGCAGACAGAAAGCAGGGCAAGGCCAGAAAACCTCAAATCCTTACCCAGTAACCACCTCCTAAAGATTCCAAAACACATGAGCCTATAGTGAACTTTTCATAGTCAAATCACAGCAAGGGATCATTGCAATGCCAAAAACTAAAAAGCATTGTCCCTTTCAAACAAATGCACTTGGTAATTTGCATGGTAGCTCAAATAAAGCTGTCCCTCAAAAGGGAAATGCTAGTAATTTGACTGATTATTGCACCACCTTACTCGATAGCCCTCAAAAGTTTTGTAATAGTAGTACTTCATTGTGGTTAACGAAACTGTAGCTGCAGAGAAAAAGTGAATTACCTGAGGTGAAACAGTGAAGAAAAAGTTAACACCTAATCATTGTGTTAGTAACCCAACAAACATGTAGATGACAGCCAGGGTGTTGTTAAGTTTTTATATTTAACCTCACAATTGTGGTACACAAATGTTTGATGTTTGGAAAAAAAAATGAGGCTCAGAGGGACATTTTTAAAAATGTGTAACTAATGACTACATTGCCCCCAAACACATTTTAACTTTAAGAATTCTTTCCTATTGTAGACATCACATATCCTTACCAAGAAGGTGGGACGATTACTTGCTTAAAAAATATGAAAAGGTTATAGGAAATCAACTTGTGATTTCCTCTTCATCTACATGGAGAAGCAATCTTTTGATACCAGAAGATTTCAAATAAAACCTGTCCAGTTTTTATTGTGTCAGTGTGGTAGTTGATAGTGTTCCTTGGTGCCCAATCCAGGATCCCTACCTGAGCCACAAATTTTCACTTAATATCACCTTCTTTAATTCTTTGAAAGATGCTTAACCTTATTTGTCTTCTTTAGAAAAGCGGCAGAATTAATTCACCAATGGTAACAAGTAAAATGTACAAATAAAAAGACCTTTCCACACTAGAGCAGATGTTAAATTAGCCACAGGAGGACTCTCCTGCTATTTCCCAGATGAAATGCAATAGAGTTATAGGGAATGCATCATTAAAAAAGAAAAGCTTCTGAAACTCCCATTCTCCAACATAAATTAATAGCTTCTAGGTTTATTGGCTCCCAGAAGAAAACAAGCTGAATTTGTTTACTCCTGCATATGAATAATCATGTCCATCGTGTCCCAGTAGAACAAAACATACAAAATGATTAATGTTCCTGTTAGATGAAGTAAACCGAAGCACAGTCAGAAGTAGGGAGGCAGAGAAGCTTGAACTGTAATGCACACATGAGAAGTCAAGCTTCCTGTGGCTCTGAGCTTCAGGTAGACCATAACGCATAAGCAAAATTCAACATAGTAAAAGAAATGTGAGCCTCCTACCCTTACTATGTGCCAGCCTTTCCTCTCTTAGAGTGTGTAAGATCTCATCAACCAAGAACAATATAGAATGCTACATTGGGGGGTAGTCACACAGGAAAGTAGGAGATGGGAGAAGGCAATTCCACAAGTGTCCTTTGTACCAACCTTGTGTAAAGAGGACTTACTCCATTACCAAATCATACAGAGATGATTAAACTAGAGCCACAAATATTGAAACACAATCTTAAAATATATACGTGAATCATTGTTGCCCACATTTTCCGGAAGAATAATATTATGGTTGGATCAGATACATGTCTCCAAGTTTAAATGGCTGAGTCTTTGTTTACTGTGTGGGGCTACTTGATTCTCAAAGCCATTCCCTTAAGCTCTGTGACTACTATCTTCTCTGAGAAGAGTAGACGGCTAAAGGAAGGAGTAAATTGGTATGCACTTCCACAGGTAAGTAGTATGAAGCAATACAGGATGCTAAGGCTCTACCATCCTCTGGATTGGCAGAACTCAGGTGAGAGAAGAAAATATATTAGGAGAGACACCAGATATAAAAAATTGTAACTGCTAGTTCAAACTGCATAACAAACTTCCCCAAAATATCCATGGCCCTGAAAGCTAGGCATTTATTTTTTGTTCACCAGCTAGTGGATCAGTCTCAGTAACACTCTTCCACCTGTCTCTCTTTCTTCACGAGGATCCATATGACAAAGGACCCTGTTCTCTGGCAATGGCAGAGGTGTGACAGAGTTTACCTACCTGTACATGTGCAATGGCTGTGTCTGCCCATACCATATATAGGAGAAATCATCTGTCAGCCCAGTAGCCAATGCACAAGGCAGAACTCAGAGTTGGGGCCTGAGGAAGACGCTAGGGATTTGTGGTAGAAATATCTCAGCAAAAAAGAAAACTATGGAGACAGATGAAGACCTGGGACAGTCCTTCAGCCAACCTTAGTGCCTGAAGGGATTTGGATTCACTACCTAGTTTCTGGGAGATCATTGACAGACTTTATCCAGGGAATTAAAACAGTTGAATTTCCCTTAAGGGTAGGCAGAGAAAATTTTTGAAGAATAAATAAGCCTTTGGGATACTTTGTTAGGAAATAACTTTTTTTTTTGCCTTCATGGCTGATCTGTCACATGGGGGTCTTCCTAAGAGGAAGAATGGAATTGTACCTGACACAGATAACAAATACAGGGGTCTGCACCTTTTCCTGTAGTTTTTGTACACATATGTTCAAAACAAGAGAAACCAAAAGTAACTAGGATGAAATCTGAAATTTGTTCAAATTTGAGTAGTATTTGAAACTTAAAAAAAAATATTGATAAACAATGTGTTAAATTGTCACATGGCTAATTTTTATTCACGTGTGTGTTTCTACTTGATAAAAGTGTAAAATACTATTGTTGTCATTTAAAACTTATATATGAGTATTTTCAAAGCTCGGGACCAGTCTGCACCACCTTTGGAAAATGCCCTATTTACAAAACTGTTTGAACTTGCCTATTAAAAATTGAATTGTTATCTTTGCATGTCTGGAATTTGAAATTACATAGATCTCACCTAGCTGTAAGCTTTTCTGAGTCTTAATTCTCTTTTTAAAAAAGACTACAAAAACCTACATTACAAGGAAATTGTGAGTGTTTTTGAAAACATACAGGAAGTACCGCATGTCCCTGATGGCCACATTATCATTACTATTGCACAGTATCAGGTCCTGGGTAAAATGATCACATAGTTACAACACAACAAGACCCTCCCTCTATGTTTAGAAATGAGCTATTCTATAATTGGAGTCAAGGGGAAAACTTCTTGCTTCTTAAGAATCAGTGACTCATCCTTCCTGGTCAGTTTAAATATCATTCTACACTGTAGAGAGTGAAAATTATTACTGCCTGATGACCTGCAGTAAGAAGGTGAGAGCCTCAATCAAGTGCTGGCTAGAAGTGTGTCTAGTCCAGCCAAAAGAATGTCTTTAATTGCTTGCCCTCTTCACAGATCCTGTGGCAGGTTAAGAATCCACTAAGCATATTGATGGGTGATCCATGGCCTCTGCTACAAAGGCGAGGAGGCAGGAAGGTGTGGAGGAAAGAGGCCCACATGTTGACCTTTCTGGTTCACTCCTTCCTTTTAAGACAATAAATTACGCATCTCAATCCAGAACATTATCAGCTAAGGTGAACTTGGCATTAGATTCACATCGTATTAAAGGAGAACCCATAATAAAGAACATGCCTACACTTGACAGTTTTTCCATATATATTCTTACGTTGTTTGTGCTATAATGCTTGATATTCTTTCCAATGTTAAAATGCATATAACAACTGTCTAGTAATAACAAAAGGAAAGAATCAGTGTATTTGAATTTGATTGCTTAAGTACAGGATGTTTATATTCCTCTCAGACCTTCCATTAAATGTCAAGACAAACCATGTACTTATATTTATTATATCCTATGCAAAACCAAAAAACAATCAAAAAACAACAAAACAAAAAACAGGATTTTGAAACAACACTTGGGGCTGAAGAGATGGCTTGGTAGTTAAGAATATTTGTTATTCTTGCAGAGGACCTGGGTTTGATTCCTAACACCCATATGGTGGCTCACACTGTCTGTAACTCTGGTTCCTGGAAATCCAATGCCCTTTTCTGGACTCTGCAGTCACTCATACACATGGTACTTACAAACTTGTGTGAAATTATTCATACATATTAAAAACAAATCTTAAAAAAATACTTTATTTGAAGCAACATAGGAGAATAAGATTCAATATTTTTTCAGTTATATTCTACATATTTATCAAAGACTTGAGCCACACATTCATCATTTTTAAAGGATGAAAGGCAATGTGATTAGCATATTTATAGGATACCAGCATACTAACCAGGCCTAAGAGGGCATGACAAGGGCAATAAGGCCTTTCCTGGCATCAAGCTAGGAGCCAGGAAAGCAGCTCAGTGGAATGCATGAAGGAAGGACATGAGCACTGAGAGACAGAGAAAGACCCAAGGCTAATTCAGAATCTATCTGCCATGCTAGGTTTTCCTACCTGGGGATAAACGAGAAAAGGAATCCCACATTCAAATAAAGCCCAACCTTCTGGGATTGGAAATGTTGCTCCCTTGTAAAAAAATATTGCTTAGGATGCATGAAGACTTAAATTTGATCACCTGCACTATAAAAACAAACATTTCCAGTGGTGTTTTTTTATTAACCATTGACCTATTTGTTATTGTTGGAGCCAACAAATACTGCTTTAAGCTTTACAGTAGAATTTTCAGGCAGATGGAAGCTGAAAAGCTGTCTTCAAGGATGATGATTCTTCATCGTTGGCCACAGTCAGAACATGGAGGTGGGGAGTCTAAAACACGTGTAGGGCATCAGTCCCAATGCTGCTGTTTGGTCTATTCACTCTAAGAAAAGCCTGTGTTACTAGAGTCCAGAATTGACTGCCACAGTGAGAAAGGAGGTTCCAAGCAGGGTGGAAGACCTAGTTGGTTAGGATGCTGGAAACAGATCAAGCGTGTCCACTCTATGAATTGCTGAAAATCTATCTCTAATCTAAAGAAATAGAAAGAGCATAAGCCTAGGTTTGATACCTATTTGCCAGACACCATTACAAATAATTTATATAGAGAGTTCTCTTTGCAATGTCAATGAAGTTATGAGATAGCACAGCAAAAAGACCTAAGACCACATATTGAAAGAACATCAGAGCTGGAAGTTAAGCAGAATACACAGAGGTTATTTAATTTCATGGAAATATTTGCTTGTTTTGAGTTATTACATAATTCCACCTTACAGCAATTATCCTGGAGAAATAACTCTATGTGATCAAGAAGCAAATTTGATTTTTCTTAGCCTTTCCCACTTGAGGAACCACATCACATTCAATCAGGAATGTGCAAAAACTACAACTTTGGTAGAATCTTCTTGTTCAGTTGGAGAAGAATTCAAAAAGCAAACTCTTTAAAGAGAGTGTTAAAACTAAATCAAAGTACAGACAAAAACACAACTAGCATTTTGTTGCTGTTGTTCACTGCAGTGGGTAGTTGTTCCAGCTTTAACCTGGAAGTACTACCCCCATTGAGGCTTCCGGTAACATCACGCCTATGAGGTGGGGCCAAGACAGGAGCCCTTAAGACCTGAGATAAGGCTGTGCCAGCTCTCTTGGTTCCTGGATCCTGGACACTGTAGATAGACCAAGCAGAGTTCTCCAGAGAATACTACTGGACTGCACTTCATCTTTCCCGGACACTGTAACCTATCCCTTTACTTGTAAGTTACCCCACAAAATAAACCTCCCTTTTAACTACATGGAGTGGCCTTAGTACTTCCACCAACAGTTCACAGCTCTTTTTATGTTCAAATAGTGGTAACAAGGTGGAGACTAGATGAGTAAATGTGAAAAATGAGAACTTTACTTAAAGCAGGGGCAAAGAGAAAGGAAGTTTATCAAACTTGAGGGTGCACTCACAATCATCAAAGACTCTCCCCTCAGCTCCCAAACTAGGGCTGATCTGAAGTTCTGATTTCCTTGAAAAGTATGGTGTCAGTGTGCTGGTCAATAAGGACTCGGAGAGTGCCTACAAAACCCATATTGTTTCTTCAATTTCAAGAGTTGCTAGTAACTGGGTTTGGGGGACCATGAAAGGAAATGTTTATAGACATTTAGATAGTATGCTATTGGAAACATACTGAGGATTCTACCAGTATGTTTTATGCAAATGTTAGCGATTATTAACATTATAAGCTACATAGTTTTTAAATTGTGGATTTGTCCCCCTTATTATGAGTTTATAGGCCTCACATTTCAAGATGAACCAGAAAAAGGGAGGCAGAATCTTCTGGTTCTGGATGTGTTGTCTTTGGAGACAACAGCAGATTTGGGTTTCTTTTGGTTCACAGAAGACTGGATTTTTTTATGAAATATTCCTAATATGGGAACAGACCTTCTTTCTGAACACCTTGAACTATTGACCCAAAAAAGGAAGTACTTTTTATCCATTTTCCTCAAATGAGCCATAACAGCATTAAAATGTAAGAAAGGAAGCTATGTTTTTCATATTGCTATGTCTCAAGTTAAGCAAAACATGGGACATGTAAGGCCATTAAGTACCTTCAACACCCAGACTGCAGTATCTTTGTCTTATTTGTGGGTTCAATTGGCCAAAACACTGGCCCCTTTGCAAAGATTTGCCAATTCTCCCAGCTTCTGACTTCATCATCCAATATCCTGATTATAATCTTACCTCATCACCTCAGCCATCATTCTACATGACACATTGCCAGTTGCTCAGCATTATTGCTCGTCTCCTTGGTAGTGTGCAGGTTGTCCTTTTTCATACCCACCATGAATTTGTCTCCTTCAATTCATTCTTTAGTACTCAACACTCTGTGGAAGCTTCCTTCTAATCAGAGTTGGTGAGTAAAGGTGCATTGGAGGAACCTGGAGGGGAGGAGGAAGCAAGAGAGAAGCCGTGGGAAGCAACACCATAGACAGAAATAGCAAGAAGTTGACTGAGGCTAAAGCTCTGGTTCTCAGACATTTAGGAATTCCAGTTTATATGGCCCTATCTGCTAGGCACCAAGAGAGCCTTCTTCTGTTCTACCTTTGGTTTGAAGGCTAAAGATGATGGCTTTCTGACATTGCTAGTCTCTGCTGTGCTATGAAGTCTCCTCTAGTGTTCTTTGCTCTTCTGTATCTGAATGGCCAGCTCCACACCATCTACAAGGTATTGATGTACCAACAACTCTGTTTCATGTATTTAAAGTAGCTTCTGATTTTCTAGTTGGACTCTGACTAATAAAGCCCATGCTTGGTTACCATGCTGACCAAGAGACTCACACTTTCAGTGAACACTGAAGCAGCTAGTCTTGCAACTCGCTTTCACAGAAACATTAAGCTCTCAGAGTTGCTTCTGTGGCAGTTGACATTTACACAAGGTTTTGCTCTTGACAGAAAGCCTGGCCAGGATTCTGGCCCTGAGATAGGATGCTCACTCTGACATATTGTCTTTGGAAATGGCAAAAATGCTTCACTTCTTCTAGCTCAATTCTAAAGGGTGAAATCATTTAAATTAAATAGTTCTGTTGCAGAGACAAACATTCTTTCACTTGACTGATCAGTGTTCATTGTCTGGTAGAATCCTCAGTGTCTTTGCTTTACTGAGTCAGTGTGGTCCTCTAGTGACTTCTACTACTGATTCTGCTGAGCAGCTCTGTAGAATTTCCTTGTTTCCAAATGTAAGTCACTGACTATTTGTGATTATCAATCCAATTTGCCTTTACTGTGTTATGTCATTCAGCATGAAACAATCACCATGTATGCCAAAGTGAGTCCTAAAAAAAACCAAACAAGCCAGGTGGCAGTCTCAGCTGACTGAGCAGATTCTTCTAATCAGAAGAAGTCAGGATTGAAGAAATAAAGCAAAACTCTTGCAAAATGAATTGATACCATGCTTCTGGCTCAGCATGTGAGCAGTGTGACAGACTGCAATGCAGTTGCAAAGGTATTTCTATTCTAGACACAACCAATCTACCTGTGCACATGAAAGAACTCTTCCTGGTTGACTACTCCAGGGTGATGGAGTACATTTCAAGATCAGTGAAGTGGGTAGAAACATTCTAAGTAAACAAGACAAATCTCTGCCCTGGAAAGTGAAGCACCTCTGCTCCCCAATGTGGGATGAAAGGGACTCCAATATAACAGTTTCATTGACTTGTTTCCAGGAAGCTGATGATCTGTCCTGAGAAACAGACCAAGCCAAGAATCTAGTAATGGCCCTGTAACAGCATCCATCAAATCAATTTCAATGTCATAATGTTCATATATTGAACCCATGTCAACCTAATCCTGCCACCATGGTCTGTGCTCATCAGCGCTATGTTTTGGGCTGCTATAACAGCACTATAGCCTGGATGTCTTAACACAACGTTTATTTCATACTACTTGGGGGGCTAAAACTCCAACCTCAAGATGCCTATGTGGTTGGCCAGTTTCCCAGTGAAAATGGCCTATCTAGAATCTCCTCAGGTAGCATTCTTTGGTGA